>VMDR010009414.1:0-33513 GCA_007922815.1 Macrotus californicus
AATATATATTTACTAAAAAAAAAAATCTTTGAAACAAGTAAATGTGTTTTTCCCACCTAAGTGTAATTAAAGAGTAGTGACAAGAGAAGGGCTGTTCAGGATTATGCTTTCCTTACAAATAGATCTTAACTGTCACTTCTACACTCTGACACAAATTTGAGAGGGCCAGCTCTGCACTCCGCACGTTGTATAGGGAAGGGGCCAAGCCCCGGTAAAGGAGAGTTCCTGCGAACGGAGTAAGGTACAGTTATCAGTGCTTCTTCCTTGACACAACGATCATAATCTTGGTAAGCACTGGGAATTACCATTTTAAAAAGTGAAGTGAACTTGTAACAGAAAGTACAATTTACGCAGTATCAATAGTACCTCTTTCCCTCCAAATTTCTTGTATAACATGTATACACAATTCACAAAATAATATTAGAATAACATTAAAAAAAACCCTTTGACTCCCTTCTCTCATTAAGAACTTTTTTTCTTAAAGATTGTATTTATTTATTTTTAGAGAGGGGAAGGGAAAGAGAAAGAGAGGGAGAGAAACATCAGTGTGTGGTTGCCTCTCGTGTGCCCCCTACTGGGGACCTGGCCCACAACTCAGGCATGTGCCCTGACTGGGAATCGAACCAGCAACCTTTTGGTTCACAGGCTGGCACTCAATCTACTGAGCCACACCAGCCAGGGCAAGAACTTCTTAATTCTCAAAATAAACAGAAGTCTACTAAGCGTCCTTTTGTAGCACATCAGAGAGTCTGAGGACCTGGGGTCACATCCGGACACAGCCACTGCTGCAGAGGAGCTTTCCTACCGCTTGAGAAACTAAGTGAGAATGCACTAACCCTGCTGCCTTACCCTGCAGAGCCAAACACAAAGGGAAGAATCTCGTTCTGTTTGTTCCAATGCAGCACACACGAAGGGAAAAGAGAGAAGGGACCCCATTCAGCCTTGCACTCCACCTGGCACCCAGGGGCAGAGTCGTCTTGGGCCAGACATCCCTCCCTCCATTCCCAGAGACCCCTGCACAGCAGGTCCTCCTGGCCTGTAGCTGCCAGAGCCTCGAACTCCCTGTTCATTTCATGGGGTGGGGTGGGGTGAGGGGTGCCGCCAAAACCAACTGGAGTCTCAAAGAAAACCCACAAATAAGCAACGTGTCTGACAGCAGCCCTACCCTGATCGAGACTCACATCCTTGGTCCTCACCTCCCCAAACACCTCTTGCCCGTCAGCAGCGGTGATGCCCCTGGCTGCTCCCTCACCCCCAAACTCACCGGCAGTCATGGAGACTTTTCTCTCACTGACTGACTTCTTCCTGAACCCTTTCCAAAGTGAGCAAGTATGTACGTGAGGGGTTAACTCGTGATTTGCTCAGCTGCCTTGTCTCACCCAGGGAGGAAGCATTTGATGATACAACCCAAACACTCAAAGACTCTAACGCACTGTTTTAATGAAAACGGACAGTTCTGAACCTAACACAGGGTGGCTTTTACTTCTCTCTGCTAACAACACCCTGAGGTAATATTCCTCACTTTAGCTAACTCTCTTCTTTTTCCCTCTTCAGTGAAATAAACTCAAGACTAGGAAGAAATGCCCTCTACTATCTGGGCAATGGCCTTAAGCATTCTGAGCCTCAGTTTCCCTATCTGTGAAGTGAGGCTAACAACAGGTCATTGTGATAATTATTGAGAACATATTCGTTTCCTTGCTTCTTCTGTCTACAGTCCAAGTTTCAATGTCTTAAAGTTAGGTGACTCTTGCTTTTGAAGGTGCCAGAATCCAATCAGCATTTAGTACAAGGTCTATTCACCCCAGACCACACGTGCCTTTTGGAGAGCCTGGAACCAGGAATACGTGCTGACTTCACTTTGGGCCTATGAAATAGTCTGAGTGTCATATCCAAAAGACAAAACCACCTCCTCCTCACTTGGACAACAGGTCCCAAGTTACTTATACTCTGCCTTTTTCATTTCTTGAGGGTGGGGTGGTAAGATGCCTGGTGCCAAATCTCAATCAAACAGATTGTCTGTGGACATGCTTTATAAACTACACACAAAAAGTGTCACTATCCAGTGATCTAGCAAACCATCCCTTCGGACAGCAGTATCTGGAAGCTGGAAGAATCTCTGGTTGTTGAGGTTCAGTTTGTCCTAAAAGTTGGGAACTCTGGGAAGTACTGGGCATGGGCTTCAATGCCCCAAAGGAAGAGGCTCATGGGCCCTAATCTACACCTGGGTACCTGGAGCCCAGACTGAGCGAGGCTTGCCAGGGTAGTGGACACTCCATGAAAATGCAACAGAGCAGAGCAAGGATTAGGTGTGTGGGCTTTGGGCATGGACCATCTCTTACTACCTGGAGATCTCAGATGAGTCCCTTAACCTCTCCATGCCTGGGTTTCTTCATCTGTAAAATGGGGACAGAGTAAAGCGCTCAGGATGGTTCTATGCAAAGCGTCAGGACCCCACTAAGCCTGATGCAGCTGAAAAGTCCACAGGCAGGCACAGCTTTACCATTTGGTCATCCAACACCTCGGCGCTGGATGCTGTCCAAATTATGCTGTTCTCACACCACTTCCTGCCTCTGTCCTTCTCTCTGCAGTCCTCAACTACACCTGCTGCTCCCCCGCTTCACTGTCCCGGAGTGCCTGAGGGGTAGCAGTCAGAAAGCAGCTGCTGCTCCTGGTCCGGCTTCTCACCTCTGAAGAGGCAGCCCAGTTTCCCATCATGTGAGTGCACCGAGGAGGGCAGGTGGGCTGGGTGGGTGGGTGGGGCTCTTGCTCCTGGTGAGACATCAGATATCTCACAAAGCTGATTTTTAGGGTCAAGGAGATGATATATGACAAACCAGTTTGTAAACTTGAAGGCTGTACATACGTGTCAGTCATTATGTTCTTTGTCCCCTCCCCCTGGCCCTTCTCTAGGGAAGAAGACTGAGTTAGTGTCTGTACTCTGCTAAGACAGGACCAAAAATGAGGAATATTTTTATTCAACACTGGATGGGAAAGAAAAAAAAAAACTTTTAGTGACAACATAGCTCAAATATCCCTGAATGTTCTCAGACAAGTTTCAGTTCTGATGTTCAGGGAAAGGTGGCTTTTATTTTATTTCTTTCTTTACACACCCAGAGACTAGAAGTTAAGATGAATTCCAAACTGAAACATGAGCCTGTTGTTTTGTGCTTTTTACAGCATCATGCACAGGACTTCAGTTACATATAACACTTCCTGAGGCAGGGCCAAGAGGCAAGAAGAATGGGCTGAACCAGGCTGGGATGGAAAGCCATGAGAAACCCTGCATGGCAGAAACAGGAGTCTACAACAAACATCTGGCAAAGTGCAACTGAGCTGAGAATATCCACCATGCATTGTCTAGCACAGTGCAGTGCACACAGTAGGTGTTTAATAATGGATGCATGAGTGAGAATGACCATGGAGTTTAGTCTTCACAAGACATGCCACAACCACAAAACAGGGCTGACCCATACACACATTGGCAAAGAGAGTCTCAAGTCTAAAACCAGATTTGAGGATTTTAAAGTGCAAGGGTTTCATTTAATTCCATCTGTGTTTACTGCACAAGAACTCTAAGCAAAGGCTGGGTGCCAAGGCAAAGAGAAAAGCGGCATCAAACACACCCCAGGACAAGAGGTGAAACCAGGATCTCAGTCCCACTCTTACTGAGCACGAAGGACCATGTTCCTTGGAGACTCTGCAATGCAAATGAGGGTTCAAATCCAAGTTTAGCGCCAAGCCTGGGTGGTCCCAGGAACAACTGCATTTGAAAACAGAGTGTAAATACCAATATGATCATCTCAGAAACTAAGGCAGACCAGGCAAAGAAGATGCTTTATGAGTCGTTTCTAGAATAGAATTCCCCTTTGATCCTGGGAAAGCTGTTTTCTCAGATCCAAGAGGAACCAGACCCATAGAGCAGGCTGTGGCCCTTGCCATCCTAGAAACTAGGTTGGCTCGATCCAGGTATTTTGCAACAAGAAAAAGTTTTAAGGTAGCCTTGCAGAGCATTTTCTTCACACTGAGAAGAAAGAGTCATGCTCAGCGCGATGGGCACCCTGTTAAGGCTGAGAACACAGACTGAAGTTTTGGAGTCAGCACCATGGCTAGGACAGCCGGTCACGAGGACAGTGAGCAGTCCTCTAACCTGGGTCCCAGAATGAGCCTGGTGCTGTCTAACCCACCAGCCTTTCACTTTGGAATTACATCGTCTTCGATAAAACACAAGACATGTTTAACAAGACATGTAAGATGTGAGCTTTAGCTATATGGTTTTTAGGAAGTCCTTGATTTAAAAATATTCTGAGACTGCAATTAAAGGTATATAAGAGAAAGTTCACGAGCCATTTCTTAAGTAGAATTTGTATAGCATTTGCATTTAATATGAAATGATATGCTAGCAGCAGGTAGAGGATTGTGTCAAGTCCATTATTTATCCTAACTACCAGAATACTCTGTCCTCTGCAAAAAGCAAATACAAAATTCAATCAGCACTGGCTATCATACCACATCAATGTTTTCTTTTCTTTCTTTTAAACTAGCATTACAGGAAATTTAAGACTAGAAATTATTAATATTTTTCTCTGGTACAGAGAATGAAGCAAACACCAGACACATCTACATAAAATATATACCAGAATAGAAACTTCCAGACATTCCAGGCAGGAGAGTACATGCCTACTCACAGCTGCACAAGCTATACACACCTGAACACGACAGCCACCATGGATGGATAAGGCAGTTCAGATTACAGGAGCAAGAATACCTTCTTTTGGAACAGTTCTTGTTCAGGGTGCTCAGACATAAGAAAACAATAGCATCAACTATATGTTTTCCCAATAGAATGTTTCAACACTTTTCATAAAATCGCAACAGCTAAAAAAATTAATGTGTTTTTTCTTAAAACATTTCTTTTTGGTTTAAAATGCTGTCCGTTCACTTAGCTCCCAAGAAAGGATGTCCGCCCTAAGAGGTTAATCTGAGGGTGACATGAAGCATTCAGGGAATGTGACCACGCCTGCCCCTGTCTGGGGGTTTATATTTTTAAATTGTTTCATTAGAGAAGACCTCATGTTTTGACAAGTATCTTAGTTTACCTTCAAGAACAGGATTTTCCTTTTCCTCCCAACCACAGCCCGTCTGAAGCCACACTAACTTGTACCCCATCGTTAGGGGCTTCTGAGAACAGACCCCCACGGTGTCTCTGCGTGAGAAGCTCCGGGACAGGGCCAGCTAGCGGTGGTTAGCCGGGCTCAGCTCTGAACTGGACGAAGGAAACTTACATGAGACAAATTTTTATTTAACTCTTGTTCCCACTAGTCAAAAGTGGTTTCCTTTCAGAATTCAGTTTTCTGTTTTTAATTTTTTAATTATGGTAAAATACACACAACATAAAATTTACCATTATCACCATTTTTAAGGGTGTAGTGCATTCACGATGTTGACAAACCACTCCACCGGCCATCTCTAGAGCTGTTTCGCCTCCCCAAACCAAAACTCTGTACCGACTGCAGAGCAGCTCTGCCCTCCCTGCTCCCAGCCTCCGGTAAGCACCCTTTACTTGCTCCGTGAATCTGACTGCTCTAGGCACCTCATGTGAGTCTGACTCATTACACTGAGCGTACTGCCTTCAAGGTTCATCCATGTTGTAGCGGTGGCAGAATTTCTCCCCTTTTTATGGCTGAATAATATTCCATTGTGTGTATATATCACATTTTATTTACTCATTCATTTATCAATGAACATATGGGTCACATCCACCCTTTTGGCTATTGTGAACACTGTTGGTAAGAACACTGATGTTCAAATAGCTTTTGTGTTCCTGCTTTCGATTCTTCGGGGTGTATACCCAAAAGTGGAATTGCTGGATCACATGCAATTCTGTTTTTAAGTTTCTGAGGAGCTGCTATACAGTTTCCTAATGCAATGACACAGGCTTACATTAGTACCAGCAATGCACGAGGATTCTAATTTCTCCACTTCCTCGGCAACACTGTTCTGTTTTTTAAAAAAAGTTAGAGCCATCCTATTGGGTGTAAAATATGGAATTCAGTTTTTGATCCCTTTCTATGAGTCCCTCCCTCCATTTCTTCCCACTCTTCCCCAGCCTTGACCTCCCAGCCTGTCTCTATTTTGTCACTACCCAACTTGACTGCGGAGTCAGCCTCACCGCCTACAGCCTGCTGACCACCCACGCCAACAGCCTGTCCCCACATTTCCTCCTTCCCTCTGGAGCTCTGGATGCCTGACCATGCCTCTTCGTCCCAGCTTCCTGTCACTCTCCTGGACCCTCCCTTCCTCTGACCAGCTCTTCCAACCACATCCTAAGTAGACTGTTTCCAAACTGCTCAACTTGGTCCTCTCTTGTCACAGATGCTTTAAACGTCACCTCCTTGCAAATGACTTAACAATTTATCTCTTGCCCTGAAAACTACTTCTGTACTTTAAGCATCTGCTGGACACGTCCATCTGGCTGCACCCCTTCAGTGGGAGACTCACGGTGTGTGAAGCTGAGCCACCGTGTCCTCCTCCAACAATCACCTGGTGCCCCTCCCCTCTCAGGTCCTGAGCATGACCACTTCACCTGCTTGCTCAGGCTTCATCTTGGACCCGCACCCTTCCTCTCACATCCAAGCAGCTGCCAAGACCTACTCATGTGAACTCCAGAGCTCTTCCCCACATCCCTCCTTCTGACCACACCGCAGTCTGAATTCCCACTGTCACTATCTCATACTTAATCTGCTGGCATGTGGCTGCCCTATCCAGTCTTCTCTCTCTCCTTCACCTTACCCATGGTAGCCTGTTACTCTCCCAGAAGCATTTCTCTAACAAGACATTTTTCCTTAAATAAACACCTTTGGTGGCTTCTGAAAAAGTCTAAGCTCACTGGCACTTGAGAAGCACCCTGATTTCCCACTTCTCCCCTATATTTAAGCCTGTTCCCAACTCACTCCTGCTCTTGATTCTAGCAGAGACCTAGGTTCCCTGCCCCAACACTCAGCTCATGGCAGTCTCACTGTCTCCCCACACTCAAGTCAAAACCCAGCTCAAAAGCCAGCCCTTCCTGATCTCTCTAACAGAAACACCCCCTGCCCAAATGCCCAGAGTATTTTGCCTATACCATTCTTGCAGCACATCACTGCTGCCTTCCTATCACCTTCCATTATAGAACTAACAGCTCCCCCACAGAACAGGGTAAAACTCATATCACATGTCTTTGAGACGCTTCAGTGGCCACCAGTTAAAAGCTTTACCCCTGATAAGCACTCAACAAGTAGTAGTTGATGAATGAATGAAAGATAAGTCTCACTGGTCAAAGCCATGACCAGCATAACAGATGAGTATGCAGGAAAAGAATGGTGGAGAAACAGCTATCGTAACAAGAGAGAAATGACAGCTGCCAGCCCCACATCAAGGAAGGAGTGAGGAAAACTGAAAATAATAGATGTGACAATGAACCTGAACCCTCAAGAAAGGTTCAGCATCCTGAAGGCAAGAAGGAAGAAAACCCATTTATAAACATCCTGTCATCAAAGGTTGGAGCAGGAAACTCTGGCAATTGCAGGAGAAATTATCAGTTATTTGGAAAACTCATTTTTGTGACACAGATCATTTCTCAGTGATGGCAAGTTAACAAGAAAGCATGGATCCACTCTTGAGCTCAACCCTTGGACGATGTACCTTCACCCTGGGCACTAACAGATGGCAAGTTAACAAGAAAGCATGGATCCACTCGAGCTCAACCCTTGGACAATGTACCTTCACCCCTGGGCACTAACAGATGGCAAGTTAACGAGAAAGCATGGATCCACTCGAGCTCAGCCCTTGGACAATGTACCTTCACCCTGGGCACTAACAGATGGCAAGTTAACGAGAAAGCATGGATCCACTCTCGAGCTCAGCCCTTGGACGGTGTACCTTCACCCTGGGCACTAACAGATGGCAAGTTAACAAGAAAGCATGGATCCACTCGAGCTCAACCCTTGGACGATGTACCTTCACCCTGGGCACTAACAGATGGCAAGTTAACGAGAAAGCATGGATCCACTCTCGAGCTCAACCCTTGGACGATGTACCTTCACCCTGGGCACTAACAGATGGCAAGTTAACGAGAAAGCATGGATCCACTCTCGAGCTCAGCCCTTGGATGATGTACCTTCACCCTGGGCACTAACAGAAGGTAAGTTAACGAGAAAGCATGGATCCACTCTTGAGCTCAGCCCTTGGACAATGTACCTTCACCCTGGGCACTAACAGATGGCAAGTTAACGAGAAAGCATGGATCCACTCTCGAGCTCAGCCCTTGGACAGTGTACCTTCACCCTGGGCACTAACAGATGGCAAGTTAACAAGAAAGCATGGATCCACTTGAGCTCAACCCTTGGACGATGTACCTTCACCCTGGGCACTAACAGATGGCAAGTTAACGAGAAAGCATGGATCCACTCTCGAGCTCAACCCTTGGACGATGTACCTTCACCCTGGGCACTAACAGATGGCAAGTTAGCGAGAAAGCATGGATCCACTCTTGAGCTCAGCCCTTGGACGATGTACCTTCACCCTAGGCACTAACAGAAACAACAGAACAAGCTGAAGACTGGCAGGTATACAGACTTTTTCTCCCCTCCACAGTAAAAGAAGCTCATTAAAACTACTTCCTTACAAAAATTAGGTAGTGTGGTGCTATCAGGGAAGTTGTGGATAGACTGTTTTTATCACTTATTGATTGATGACTGAAAATGTGAACAACACAGTAAGCAAGCTTTATTCAACAGACATATACAGAACTGTAGCCCCAGCAGTGAGCAATGCATATCCTTCACAAGCACACCTGAAACATTAATACAGAATGACCATGCACTAGTCTGCAAAGCAGGTCTGCAAATTTCAAAAAAGTATATCTTTCAAACCTTATAAATCCTAGAGAGGTAAGCCCGTAGTCTATCATAATGACTACTAAGGAAAAACTCTTCAGCTTAAAAAAAAAAGATAAACAAGATGAAATAAATTTCATTGACTCTAACCAACAGGCCAGCATCTGGTCACAATATAATTTATTTCACCTTTAATGCTACTGTTGAAAAGTATTTAAAGGCACTGACTGCAACTCACATTCTATCCCACATTCCAAGTAGATCAAGTATTTTCACACTTGGTTCATCTTCAGTGAAGATTGTAATTAAATCTTTAATTTGAAAACAAGAGTGAAAGTCCAGCAGTCACTGCATTATTGGCTGGCTGCCCTCAAAACTTAGAGCAAAGAGCAATCGAATAACAAATGGTGACCTCAGCTCCTTCAGGCTTAAGTAATCTGCTTATTTCAGAAGGGATCATCTCAAAAGTGGCCCGTTTTCATGTAGAAATGCTTTCCACTCATCTGTAAGCTTCCTGGGATAGAGAAATGTTACTTAAACTGTTATGCAGTGTCTGGCCTTTTGATTACGCCGTAATTTTTAAAACATAAACTTCAGAGCACACTTTATTTTACAGACAAGGTACTGGACGGTGATTCCCCTCGGGAACATGACTGCCATTCGTCCTCTTTATTTCTCCATCTACCCCCAGGACTAGCGAAGATTCCTCTTAAGCACGAAAGAAGGCAGCGTGGTGCTACTTGGTTACTTAATTTATGGAATATGCACTGAGCACCTGTTCTGTGCCCAGCACTGCTGCAGGTAATGGGCAGATAGCTGTGAATGAAACAAGTCTGCTCTCACCAGAAAAACGCTATGGACACCTGGGACCAGGTTCCAGCTGAGTCACCTACTGCTGATGTGACCGGGGGCAATAACTTAACAGCCCCACTCCTCGTCCATTAATGAAACACAACGTTAAAGGCTGCTGCAATAAACAATAAAATATACCAAGCATTCCACCAGCACTAGGTCCTTCCTTTGCCTGTCCCTTTCCAAGACAAGGGAGCAAACAGCAAGTCCTTCCAGTAGGACCAGGGGCCACCTGAAGCAAAATCAGGAGGAATGTGACGCTTTTCCTCTATTATGTTCGCCTGATCCTCTACATCTCCCTCACCTCCTTACACTCTTTTCTGTTCTTAGGTACCCTGTGTTCTGCGTTCCCTGGTCTCCCCTCTGCCAAATTTCACCGTACTCTCCCCTCAACTCACTCCAGAAACAATTCTGTCCTTTCAGTAACTGCCTAAAGTTCTTGGTGAAATACCCAATTAATCTAATTCACCCAAGTAGTACATGAGGGCTTCGTGCTCTAACCCTCTTGTTGATATTTCATTAAAAAAAAAAAAGGACTCCTAGACATTGCAGAGATGCCGTCTTTGAGGACGGGGAAAATTCCTAAGGTATTATTGACACCACTCAAGACACAGAGTGCACTGCTATTAAGAGATAAGTCCTCGAGTTTCACTTTTACCATGTTGGGTTTTCATACTTTACAAAAAAGGGGCACTCTTGATGAGTGAGGTTCTGGCCCATGCCTGGTCTGTGTCCCCACCTTACAATGGAGGCACAGCCATTCAAAGTATTGACTAGTGAGAAAGTCTCAAGGTGATAATCAGCTTCCCTGTTACTCTGCCTTCCAGAATCTCAATTAGAATGTAGTCCTATGCTAACCAGAAAACTGGTATGTAAAGAAGAGAAATTACAAGACAATTACTTTCCACTAACAGAAACTCTAATGTTCTCTAGTGTTTCAATGGGGCTCCAGGATTCTAATACAGTATTTGTCAGAGTGTTGAATAAAGTGAACTTTTAATTATTTTTGTTAGGAAATACTGCTAGTTGTAACACTAAACCAGATAAAATTGAAAGAAAAGGGAAAGATACAAATATTAGCATTAGCTAACAATCCTGTTTGGTAGTTACGAGGGGAAATTTTTTACATGCTAAATCAAGGTCATCTGTTTATTTAAAAAGTACTTAGAGCCACTATGTCAAAACAAACTCAAACAACACCAGGTTTAATTGGCTGTGATAAACATGTATTATTTTATAGTAACGGTACGTGATATTAAAGACAAAGTAAGGGTGGAAGGCAATCGCAGAACAGAGGCCCCTGCTGACACACAGCTCTTCTCTCTGGGGCTGAGGGGTCAGCTGCTTCCCAGAATTAGCACAGGCTGGTGGGCCCTGGGGAGATGAAACGGGGATTCTTAGGAAGAGACCACTGGCCTCAGGCAGGAGCTGGTTAAGTGCTGACTTAGGTCAGCAATGCTTGTGAAATGAGGCTCAGTCCACATTATTTATTAGCATAATAATTAATAATAATCATTCTCATTCACTGAGCTCCTATCACGTTCCAGGCCTTGTACTTATCGTGTTCACATAAACCCTTTGGGGAAATGGGTATTAATATCCTCATTTGACAGATTTTAAAAACTGAGGCTTAGAGAGGGTGATTGACATCCAAGGTCACCCAAGCGCTGAGTGTCAGAATATGTACTCAGGTCTCAAATCTGGGACTGTCCACCTCCAGGCCACAGCACGTTATGATAGGTTTGCTGGTGTGACTCCCTGCCAACTTCTGACACCGCCCAGGGAGTCCTCTGCTAGGGGCTTTGCTCTTCTGCACATTCACAGAGTTGCTGCCCCAGTTCCTCTCCAGAAAGCCACGATTTTGCTGAAAAAAAGCAACCCTCAAGTCCAGGCACCTGAGTTGTAGCTTTGCCTTCTGAAAATAAATCTAGGAAAGAAGCTACCCAAGAGACCCCAATTCCCACGTTCTTAAAACCTACTTTCCAAGCAGAAGAGACTTCAGAGGTCCATCATGTGATTCGGTGGAAGGAAGGGTTGGGAGTAACTTACCTGTTTGCTGCCTCTCAGATTCTGTGAGTTTCAGAAAGTAAAGTGAGTCATTTGGCAGAACCCTGTATTCTCTTCCAAAGCAACCTCTTGTGCCGAGTCCTCTGAGCCCCCAAACAGCAGAGCACAGAGGAGAGAAAAGTACAAGAGTGGAGTCAGAGGCCGCAAGGCACGCCCCTCCAGCGCAGTCCACCTCTGCCTGACAACCAGGCTGCACTGCCTCCCAGGGCCAGCAGGGGGCTGCGGGGTCCTGGAGCAGATGCTGACTTCTACCAAGACTCCCGAGCACCTAGCAGCAGAGTCTGAAACAGGACCATAGGGTCTGGGAATTTGAAAGCTGCCAAACATCAAGGTGTTAAAAAAGAGTATTCAAGAAATCTTATTTTTCTGAGTTCTATGTGCCTGGGGGGAAAAGAGGAAAGGAGGACAAAACCCCCTTTGTAATGTAAAAGCTTTGCTTTTCCCTTCATCAGATTTAAAATGATGATGTGTACTGTTCATCCAAGTACACATCTGACAGAGGAAGGAGAGAGGACAGCAGGGACAGAGCCAGAAGGGGGTGGGTGGACACATGGTGGTACCAGCCCCGCAGGCCTCAGCTCACCATCATGTTCCCCAAGAGGCACAAGAGGGCCGAATTCTGGGCAAATCCATATAGGTGAGTTTTCAGAGCAGGTAAGTAATTACCCTAGTCCACCTCATGTGACCTTCCATGAAGTCAGGATGGAGACCATGAAAAATTAGCCAATTCACCCCAGCAGGCTCCAGCACCTCACGGTCATCAGTATCAGGGGATCCTGATACATCTAACAGAAATGCCATGGCGCCTGACCAGGGCCATTCAATCAATGAAGCTAACACAGAGTCCAGTGCGTGCTCAAGACTAAAACCAGAGTGCCAGGAAGCAGTGCTAGTACAATAATGAACTCATGGATTCATGCGGTAGTTGTCTTCAAGACGACCCTGTCTCCTGGGCAAGCCGTACTTGGGGCCTCAGTTTCCACATCTATAATGTAAGGGGATTGAGCTCAACGATTTCTAACTTCTCTCCCAGAAATACCAATTTTTGTGTACTTACAATTTCTCAAGTCTCCATTTCTTTTAAGCTCTAAAGGTTAAGTGCCTGCTCAAAGTCAGAGTTAACTGAGGACAAAACAGAGCTGGGTAATTTACATCAAGTGATTACTTCCAAAGCAAGAAATTAACCTCTTTTCTTTCCTAATAGAGACATTAATGTTTTCTGTCAGTAATGGACTAAGCTCTTTCCAATAATGGATTCCACTGCACGGGAGGAGGTTCAATTCCTCTGTCTTTGTGTTACTGTGCAAAAGTGGCTTCTGGTGTGACACGTGACAGCCTGTTCCTCAGAATCAAATGCTGATCATAGTATGAATACTTGGTGGAAATCTGATCAAGAGCTAACTTCCACAATGCATTTCCCAACACTAGCGGTTCTCCAGCGTCTTGACTGGCTCAGTCTGTGAATCCAGTCCTTGGCAGTCTCAGTCACGGCTCTCTGTGTGAATCTCAACTACCATCCAGTGTGACCTCGCGAACCTGTATGTATATACCCTTAGGACAGAGAGGACATGTCCTCTCTGTAACCTTTCCTACAAAGATGACAGCACATTTTTAGCCACATTGAAAGCACAGTTGTCCCTACACTATGTCAAGAAGAGAGCAAGTAGAGTTGCCTTCTTTCTGTTTTGGGGGCTGTCTATTAAATGAGATCCTCTAGTAATGCGAAAGCAACTGTAGGAGATGAAAATCACTAGGGTCTTTCCAGCACCTCTGCTTGTGTGAGAGCTGGTGTTTTTGTGTAGAGATTGATTGGGACTCAGAGCAAGTTGACTGTTAGGCAGAGATGGACTATGCTGGAGGGCCTACCTTGTGACCTGTGACCCCGCTCTTGGACTTTTCTTGCAGGAGAGAAGGAAGCAGTGGTGGACAAAATGGTCCAGTCGCCTGGTGTTTTAGGCACTGCCCAGATGCGGGGTGAGGGCACCTTCCACACTGACAAAAATGTAGATGTTCTGTAACACCGTGCCAGCAAAGGTTTGTGGAAAGTGGCACTTTCCTACACTGCTGGTAGGAAGGGAAACAGTAAGGCTCACTCTTGGGGTTAACCTGGCAGTATTCAATATTATCTAGAGCAGATTTTCTTTGAAATCTCCCTTCTTAGTATCTCCCCAGTAAAACACCAGCACACATGTACAAGAAAACTGCAGCGTTTGTTTAAAGCAACATGATTTTCAATAAATAAGGAAATTAACCAATAAACTATGATCCACCTAGACTGTGGAATCCTAGGTACCAGTTAAAAGAAATAAGGCAGACCCTCATGTACTAACATGAAAGATCTCTAAGACCAAGTGTTGGATTAAAAAAAGTATATTTGAGCAATAACATGTTCACTATGTTAAAAGCCAAGCAAACTATGACTACAGAAATATGTATCTGCATGTGATTTCATAGCAAAATTTTTAAAATGATATACAGCATGTTTTAGCTCGAGGCAAACTTTAAATAAATAAATTGAGGGAAAAATAGGCCACAAAATAGTATGCCCACCAAGATTAACACAGGTTAAAAGAAAAAACCTTTGTAAGGAATTACAGAGAAAATAACAGCAGTGTTTTTCTTCTGTTCATTTAACCAAAAATAAAGTTATTTTAACTGTACCTACAGAAATATGTTCTGAAAAGTCAGTTATTTTTAACTGCTCTCTTATAAACCTCTGACCTATAAGGCACTTTTTAGATGAATAAAGTACTAAAGTTAGCTACAGAGCAAGTTTTATCTTTAAGGAAGTATGAAATGGCTGACTGTAAACTATCATGAAAGAAGTGTTAACTGAAGTCTAGTTAACTGTTCATGTGAACCATTGAAAACTTAGGGGTTTTTGGAAGTGGTACTTTGCCAAAGATCTAACTTGCTGATACGTATGTATTTCATCTCATTACTATTGCCAGTTTGTTATGATAAAGTCTTTATCCAACGGAGAGCTCTGCACAGTTCCCTAGGTTAAGTCGGTCACTGGGTGATGTGCAGTTTGGGCAACTAGATTTATTAAATTATCTTGTTAACTTAGTAAGTAGTCACGCACCTTCCAAAGCAACTGGCAACTGTAGTGCAAATATTTTGTAGTGTGCATGTTTGAAACATTATGGAATAGTAATAATATTTTATGCCTCACAGCCTTATGTAAGTGTGTGATTTTATAATAGGGTTACAAATACAGTATTTGGAAGAATGCCGAATTTAAAGCACTTCAAAAACTGAGATGCTTGAATCAAGCTTGGCTCCCTACACATAAAAGAGGTGGTTAATTTATAAAAGAGTGATTTGAGATCCACGAGACAAGAAATCCTGTCTTCAAAATATGCCTACCACCCAAAGACCAAAATACCTAAAAATTTCATGATTAGAGATTCATTTCTTCAGAATAAGCACTGATGTCCTTTGAAAATGCAAATAGTCAGCAGGCCTAAGACATAAAATCAACCTGACTTTAACCATGTTATTTATCAATCTTTTTTCTCAAAAGAGGGAGAAACAAGAGGGAAGTAGGCGCCCAGAAGTTAAGAGGAAGTTCTACGTGTGAATGTGCCCTCAGTGTGTGAGGACGACAGAAGAGAAATGACAAAAGTCCATGCTCCTTATTAATCACCCTGTTTCCTGGCATTGGTCCTGCCTACAACACTTTCAACTGCACTTTCTAAGAATTTTGGCAGGCACCAACTCAATCAGAAACATAAAATTAAGATCAGGGAATTCTTAAAAAACTGATAAAAGTACAATTTATTAAGCACTAACCACGTGCCATATGCAGTGCTAAGCCCTTTACATACATTACTTCACTTAATTCATGCTAAAATCCCTAACATCACCCCCAACCTACAGACGGAAAAACGAAGGTTCAGAGGAAGACACCTGCCCACATCCATGTGGCACTAGGTGACCAGGCAGGTCCGTGAGACACCAGCCTCAGTGCTCTGAACCATTATGCAATGGTGCTTCGCATACCCCCCAGATAAAACTCTAGAATGGGGTACTTCATCAGTAAATCGGAATCTGTTGGCAAATCTTCAACACATTCCTTTCAAACAATCCTCCTGGTCCTCCTTCCCCTGGCTGATAATCCCAGATAAAAAAGAAGTCCATTTGGCAATGGACCGTATATCTCACCATCCCAATGAGTTTCGGACTTTAATGAAATAAAAATAATCCACACTACCCAATATCCAGGCCCTACGTGTTAGCAGGCTGTGTGTTAACATGGGAAAGAGAGTTGGGTAAATGCACTGTCATGTATGAGTTCAAATGATATGCCCATGGACTGTACTAGATGCCTCCAGAGCTTGGCAACACCTCTACACAAGCTTCAGCTCACCTCCCTGTGACTGCATCTTGCATCAGGAGTGGACCGTGGGTCCTGTACTCCCTGCCCCACGGCTGCTCTGATGCCACTGATACTAACTAGGCTTCTTTAAGCAGGCATGTGCAACTCATGTATAAATGCTTCTCCTGTTTATCCTCAGGTAGATGATTCTGAGACACTTTCTAGGAGCTCCTCAGAAGGTTCCAGATCTAACTCCTATTACTGTCTGCAGTGACTTCAATGACACAATTTATGTTGGCGTTTCCTCCTTGGAATTATGGTCCCATATACCACAGCACCTACATCCTTGTTGTCTTGAGTTCTGCTTTTAAGTAGAGCCCAAGCTAAGAAACAGACATCCTTTATACCTTACCAAGCAGCATAACATGAAGGGCGGGGGACAGTGAGCTTCAAAGATGGAGCGGAGTTTGAAATCCAGCTCTGCCATTTATTTGCCACATTTTGGGGGGAAGTAACTTCTATAAACCAGTTGACTTTATTACTACAAGTACTCACTTTTTATTAATGAGAACTGAACAAAAAATATAGAAATAAAGAATTAAAAAAAATCTCTTGAAGAACAACTTAAGTTCTTAAAGTTCTTAAGTCACCAAGGACCTACACATGAACAAATGAACTCACATAACGGAGCTGTGAAGTGACCAATAAAACCAGCTAACGCCTGGAGAATCTGACCATGAACACAAGAGCATAAGCAGATCAAGAGAAAAGCATTGAACGTGAGAAAGTGGGTACAACTGCAAGTAGTGTTTTCAAAAATTCAAGAGATCACTGTATTTGTTATCATTAAGTTTGAAAAGCATAATGGCTAGTTCTCTTCAAATAAAAACAAACTGCCAGAATCAAGTGAGGAAGAGAATTCATTAAATAGATTTCCATAAAATAAACAGAAAAGTTACCCAAGGCTTATTCCCCATCTGCAAAGGACCCAGGCCTAAACTGTCTTACAGGCAATTTCATTTAAACACAAGGACATGGGACTCCGGCCAAGATGGAGGTGTAGGTAGACACACTGTGCCTCCTCGCACCACCAAAAGAAGGACAACAACAAATTTTAAAACAGAACTGACAGAAAATCGAACTGTATGGAAGTCCAAAAACCAAGGAGTTAAAGAAGAAACATTCATTCAAACCAGTAGGAGGGGCGGAGACGGGCAGCCGGGCGGAGAGGACTGGTAGCTGAGGCGGCAGCTGGCGGACCGGGCCCAGCAAGGCACAGCCGGCGGATCCAGCAAAGTGGCTGCTGGTGGACCTGGACGTCCTACACCCACGTGCGGATAAACTGGGAGGAACAACTGGGGAGCAAGACAGACCATGCAACCCAGAGTTCCTGCGTGGGGAAATAAAGCCTCAAAGCCTCTGATTGAAAACTCCTGTGGAGATGGAGGCGGCAGCAGCTGGAGAAACTCCCGGACTCACAGGAGAGTCTGCTGGAGAGACCCACAGGGTCCTATAGTGTACACAAGCCCACCCACATGGGAATCAGCACCAAAAGGGCCCCATTTGACTGTGGGTAGCGGGGAAAGTGACTGAAAACTGGCAGAGAGTGGAGCAAGTGCCATTGTTCCCTCTCGGACCCCTCCCCCACAAGCAGCATCACAACACAGCATCATGGCTGCCCCGCCCTGGTGACCACCTAAGGCTCCGCCCCTTAGTACATAACAGGTGAGCCAAGACAACAAAAATGGCCCAAATGAAAGAACAGATCAAAGCTCCAGAAAAAATACAACTAAGCGACGAAGAGATAGCCAACCTATCAGATGCACAGTTCAAAACACTGGTAATCAGGATGGTCACAGAATTGGTTGAATATGGTTGCAAATTAGAGGAACAAATGAAGGATACAATAAGGGAAATGAAGAAAAATGTACAGGGAACCAACAGCGATGGAAGAAAACCGGGACTCAAATCAATGGTGTGGACCAGAAGGAAGAAAGAAACATTCAACCACAACACAATGAAGAAACAAGAATTCAAAAAAATGAGGAGAGGCTTAGAAACCTCCAGAATGTCTTTAAACGTTCCAACATCTGAATCATAGGGGTGCCAGAAGGAGAAGAGGAACAGAAAGAAACAGAAAACTTATTTGAACAAATAATGAAGAACTTCCCCCCATCTGGCAAAGGAAATAGACTTCCAGGAAGTCCAGGAAGCTCAGAGAGTCCCAAAGAAGTTGGACCCAGGGAGGAACACATCAAGGCACATCATAATTACATTACCCAAGATGAAAGATAAAGAGAGAACCTTAAAAGCAGCAAGAGAAAAGGGGACAGTAACCTATAAAGGAGTGCCCATAAGACTATCAGCTGATTTCTCAAAAGAAACCTTGCATGCAAGAAGGGGCTGGAAAGAGGTATTCCAAGTCATGAAAGGCAAGGACCTACATCCAAGAATACTCTATCCAGCAAAGCTATCACTTAGAATGGAAGGGCAGATAAAGTGCTTCCCAGATAAGGTCAAGTTAAAGGAGTTCATCACTACCCAATCCTTATTATATGAAATGTTAAAGGGACTTATCTAAGAAAAAGAAGACCAAAAATAGGAACAGTAAAATGACAACAAACTCACAGCTGTTAACAACTGAACCTAAAACAGAAACAAAAACAAACAACTAGAACAGGAACAGAATCACAGAAATGGAGATCACACGGAGGGGTATCATCAGGGGGTGGGTGATGAGAGAGGGGGAAAACGTACAGGGAATAAGAAGCATAAATGGTAGACAGAAGATAGACAGGGGGAGGTTAAGAATAGTGTAGGAAATGTAGAAGCCAAAGAACTTATATATATGACCCATGGACATGAACTAAGGAGGGGGGAGTGTGGGGGAAGGGGGTGTGCAGGGCAGAGGGGAATAAAGGGGGGGAAATGGGACAACTGTAATAGCATAATCAAAAAAATATATTTAAAAATAAACACAAGGACATGATTATTCCTATACCATTTAAACTTCTCCAAAGAACAGAAGAAGAGGAATGACTTCAGTTTCATCCTATGAACTGACAAACATAATACAAAAACATGGTAAGATACAACCAAACAGGAAACAAGGCCAAACTCACTATGGCTAAAAATACGAAAGTCCTAAATAAATACAGATAAGCTGAATCTAGCAACATATTAAAAAGATAATGCCTCATGACCAAGTAAGATATATTCCGGGAATGCAAGGATGGTTCTACATTAGCAAATCCATTCATGTGACTTAACTATATTAAAATGATAAAAATCACATGGTTATTCTAATGGATGACAAAAATATATTTGATATAAACATAATGTCCACTCTTGCTGGTATTAATTTATGTTATTATAACATACACTGGGGAGAAAAGGAACACAAAATGTACAATCATCTATATGAAAGAAATCATAAAACTTCACAAGGAAAATTCTGGTTTAAATGTATTTCTGTATTATTTGATTTCCCCCCCCAATGAGCTTACATTGCTTTTTGTAAAAATGATGGTAAAGCTAGCCTTGCATGAAGCACTGGACTAGAAGTTACACAGAGAATAACACAAAGCCCTCTTCAGGCAGCTGTAGTCTATATTAAGTGCCAATAAAGAAATGGTAAAGTTCAAGAAATGAAAAGAAAGAATACATAACAGAAAATAGGATTATTTTTAGTATTTTCAGGAAAGCAGGAGTAGGAAGACTAACCCTGTTATTTAGAACTCATTCGGAAAGCACCACGACAGCAGAACTCCGGAGGCAGCTAACTAAGGAGGGCTTGAGGAACGAGGGGAGCTGGGAACAGCGGGTAGGGAGTGCAGGCTGTCCTCAGTATACGCTGCAGCCTAGAAGTTAGGTTCCACAGGAATGGGCAGGCAGTGAAAAGCACGTCCTTTACGGCCCAGTGAGTGTTCCCTGGGCAGAGTATGTGCCATGTCACCTCAGAAAGGAAGAGGCTGAAATACCCAGATCATAAGCAGGGGCAAGGTCAGGATCCAGCAGTCATGTCAACCAAGAGGGTTCTTAGGGAGAAGGACACATAGAAGGTGAACGGGGTGTGACTGGCACCCTGGAGGTAGCCCTAGAATGCTGCGGGGTGAGGTAACTCAGCCAGTGGGTGGGGGGAGGGTAGGTTAGAAGGTCACCCTGGGGTTGGTAACCAGGCCCCCCCTCACCTCACAGGTCAATGATTGCCTTACACCTTTAGAGTGACCTTAGATCATTATAAGGCATTAAGAATGTACTTAATGCTACTAAATTCTACACTTAAAAATGGTTTCAAGTGGTAAATTTTGTTATATACACTTAGCATAATAAGAAAACGTGTAATAAAAATAAAGGATTATTAGTGTATCTCTGAGACAGATGTTAACACAGCCCAGCAAGTGCTCTGCAGAAAAGATAAATGGAAAAGACAGCGGTCCAGTCCCCTCCCCACCCCCCAAAATAAAGAAAATCAGGCGATGGTACTGAACATGAAAGGCACGTCATGATAATAGAGCCACACAATCGAACTGCAGAATCTATGTCCCAACCATGAAGGGCAAAGCGAATGAACACAGCCATTTCGACAGTTCTCTCTCAACCACCAAGGTAAATAAGTATCAGGTAGCACAAGCAATCCAAGGAGAGAAATGTGTGCTCCAAACTTTAGCTTCTTTGCTCAGAAACTTCCAGGGCAAGAAATCCTGCCCTCTTTTTGGAGTTCAGTGCATTACTGGCTCACATTAGGTCGGGTTGACACCCAGTTGGTACAACGTGTCTCCAGACTTTAGGGTAATGTCACCTACTGCAGGGGGCGGGGGTTGGAGCGTGGAGGGACACTTTCATGTCTAACAGTACACAGAATTTCCTTTCTGGCTCAACAGTGGCAAAGTGCTATTTGCAGGATTTAAAAAAAATGAGCAAATTGCCTGTGTTTCCTTCAATTTGGCTTGATAAGTAAACAAGTCATTTATACTCAGATGACCACTTGGGTAGATAGACATAAACAGTTCTGATTTACTCCAATGGTCTGAGGGGGTGTAATTTATTTCAGTCCACTTAGTGCTGTAACAACTGCTTTTCAAAACCGACATTGATTCATGAAAATGAACATAGGGACTGACTCTCTTTGCAGCCAAACCCCAACAGCCTCAGGCAAATGCTGATGGAAATGTAGTACAAGGCACTGCGAGAGGAGTAGCGGAAGTAAGCAATTACTCCGGTATTTAACCCAATCTATTGCTCATCAGAAAAACACTTAGCACAGGAGTCAGACCCACAGGAGCTGACAAGGAGCACCACCGCTTAACTGCCCCCTCCAGCGATTACACTCTCAAACCAAGAGTGTGTCAAATTAAAACAACTACACATTGACTTTTCGCTTCTGCAAACATTAAGGGGTGATTGACAACTTTAGGCTGCAGTTAGCAAGCCAGCCATTATCATCCACTGCTCTGTGCTTGTCTGCTCTCAGCTCCAGTAGTCTGTTTCCTTAGCAAGACTCCTACAGGACCTGAAAGGATTTCAGGGCTTTCCACGGGGGCTCACCTAAGGAGGTTCTGCCATGTCTTACATACAAGCAGCTTCGGATGACCCTTAAAAACTCAGAATTTTAAACATTGACATTCATCACTTTCTATTAGAAAATCTTCCCATCAGAAAAATAAAAATATCTTTTACATACACTTCTATTCTCACAGCTCTACTGTGATCCTGATTTGGGAAAGACTCCCTTCCCTTATTACCCTGTTCTTGATTTCAGAACTGTTGGGAGTGGAAGAAAGGTACAATTGAGAGACAGGAGGGAAAGACATGGAAACCGGAGTAAAAAATAACTGAGAAAATCTATTCACCATAGAGATCCAAGTGAGTCATCAACTGGCAACTTGATGGGCTTGTGCTGAAATGCAGCATTCCATGCCTAACACTCTGACAATCAGAGGGAAGGGCCACGGGCAAGCATCGGACTTCAGCCTGTCACTCTCCACTCTCAGTGCCAAGAGTATATTCCACGAGAGAAGGACAGTGTATCCAATAAACGGTGCTAGGGAAACTGGGTATCTGTGTGCAGAAAACTGAAGTGGGACCCTTACCTTATACCATATACAAAAATTAACGCAAAGCGAAAACTAAAAAATAACTCAAAAGGGATCAGAGGCCTGAACAGAGATCCACCCTGGGCAAGCACCACCATTCTTGGACTGAGACCAACCACATTCTAGTTTATTCACTCACCTCCACCTGCTGTTAAAAAAATGTGCACCACAGTTATTCTCAAAGGTTGACTAATGTTTATCAGCCCTTAATTAGTCCACCCGAAGGAAGTCCCTCAACTAGACAAGCTTTTTAAATAAGGGCTGATGCTTCCACAAAAGGAACTTTTAAAACGGTGCTTTTGTAACTTGGAGTTACCGCCACTCCTTTGTCTCAGGCTCACACCCTGCAATTCCCCCTCCTGTCTGTCCGTCCGGAAGTCCTAACGAAACAGCCTTCACCTACGTGTCTGCACAGCGCCGTCCAACAGAACTGCCCGTGAGGACGGAAACGCTCTCTACACTCCGTGAAGTACAGTAGTCACTGGCCCCATGCGGCTATTTCCGAGCACTGGAAATGGGGATAGTGTGACAGGAAAACTAGACTTTTCATTTCATTTAAATTCAAATAACTGCATGTAACTAGTAGTTTCTATACTCAGTGGCGAAGGTCTAAGAGAGCAGGCTAAAGATAGTGTCAATAGCGATGGGACGATCTGAGGCTGGAGTGTCTGAAAGTGTCCCAGAGGCATCAAGCCAGGAGCGAGGAGACCACCCAGCCCCACTCCCAGCTGTGTCACCATTCTCTCTCTTCAGTGACTGACTGTGCTCTAAAATAGCGCCAGTGACTTTGCCCTACCTTTCTAAGGAAAGATAGTGGTCTCTGTCTCCGCTTCCTGGCACAAAGCTCCTAAAACCCTGAGAATTTCCCGAGTAATAGGGTGATAGGAGCCTCTTTGGTTTTGATGAAGTGACTCTTGGTGGGCCCCTGGATAGCTTTAGGGCTGAAGTGCCACAGAGACCCAGCCTTAAATAGAAGCTTGGGCCATCCAGCCCTACCCACACGCCAACATCCAGAGAGAGAAGAAAAGCTAGAGATTGAGTTAATCACCAATGGCCCATGACTTGATCAATCACATCTCACACAATGAAGCCTCTAGAAGCACCCCTTAATGGCAGGATTGTTAGAAAGTTTCCGAGTTGGTGACCACATCAAGGTGCTGAGAAGGTGGTCTGTCTACAGGCAGCTCTCCACCACTCCCCATACCTTGCCCTATGCATCTCCTCCATCTGTCTCTTCCTGAGTTACATCCTTGATGATGCTTTCTGAAGTTCAGTGAGTCATTCCAGTGAATTATCAAAACTGAGAAGGGATCGAATTTGTGGGCTAGGCAAATGTGGGTGGCCGGGGACCCCACTGACGGCTTGTGTCTGAAGTGGGGGCACGGGGGCAGTCCCACGAGACTAAGCCCTTCGCCCGTGTAGTCTGGGCTAACTTTGGAAAGTGCGTGTCAGACGGAATTAAATTGTAGAAAACCCAGTCCGTGTCAGGTCGGTGTCAGGAGGAAAAAACTTCTTCCTACCTAGTAAGATGGCTGTTAGGATTAAACAAAATTGTATGTTTCAAACTGCTTTATGGAGTATTTTTCATACTTGGCTGATCTGCAATGAACATCAGCTAGTTTGTGACTGCTAACCCTAAGTTTATCCTGAGGTAACTCTTGCATTGGTTTATAATAACATCTGGAAGCTATGTCTTCTCTTTCTTTTCCCTACGTGGAAGCTCTCACTCCTGCCGTGTTAGCCAGGAAAATTGGCAAAAATTCTAATTTGCAGTTAAACTGTTTACATACACTGAGTACTTCAAGGGCAAAGATAGCAAAGAATCAGAAATTCTTTTCTGAAATTCAGGGAGGAAAAACAAGAAACCAAATTCAAGGGGAGAAAAATAAGGGAGAGCAGCAATCTGGGGAAAAGTGCTCCAGGAGAGTGGGGCATGCTTCACCATGAAGTTCTCCATCTCCAAAAAACAACCCTGCTCTGGGGTCTGACTCGTGGGTGAGGGCCTGCCACGGGCTGGGCTCAGCATGTCGGGGAGCTTGGGAGGTGAGTGAGTGGTCCGCAAGTGCCAGACATTAGCCCAGGAAAGACAGCCCATTCACTCTACACACAATGACCCCCCGGGCCTCAGCATCCTTCCATCCTTCTCCTGTTTCCCAGAAATGTCATCAAAAAGAGGAGACATGCAATAATGCTATGGTGACTCTTCAATAATGCTATGGACCAAACTGTGTGTCCCCAAAAATTATTATGTTGGAGCTCTAGCTTCCAATGTGACTGTATTTAGAGTCAGGGCATTTAAGGAGGTAAATGAGGTTAAACGAGGTCTGAAGGGTAGGGCCCTCGCCTGACAGAACCAGTGATTTTATAAGATGAGGGAAGAGAGATTAGAGCAATCTCTCTCACACACACACAGACACAGATGGAAGGCCAAAGGAGAGGCCTCACAAGAAACCAACCTTGATACCACCTTGATCTCAGACTTCTAACACCAGAACAGTGAGAGCATAAATTTTCTTTTTTAAGCTACTCAGCCTGTGCTATTTTGTTACAGCAGCCCTAGTAGAAGAGTATAAATAGTACTAGCATAAAATAGGAAAACTGCACAATCTGGCTTGCTCAATGTCTATACTACTGCATTTCATACCGTAGGCTCTACTCATTCCAGACATTCACGTGTTGAGGTGAAAGAGCTGAAAATTAATAAAATCAGCTAGAACACATTCTTCACCTTGAGAATTTTGTGGTTTAATAGGTTTTTAGGTCCAGCAATAGTTTTTGAACTAAAAATAAACCACAAGAAAATGAAGCACTGTTACATGCTACAACTTGAATGAACCTCGAAAACTTCTCGCTGAATGAAAGAAGCCAGATACAAAAGGCCATACATTATATGATTCAATTTATACAAAATGTCCAGGACAGGCAAATCCATGGAGACAAAAGTAAAATAGTAGTTTCCAGGGGCCGGGAGGGAAGTAGCCATGAAAAGCGACCATGGTGAGGAGTGTCTGGGAGACAATGGAAATGTTCTAGAATTAGGCAGGGGTGAGGGCTGTGCAACTTCGTCGATACACTAAAAACCACGTAACTGTGTGCTTTAAAGGGCTGAATTTGATGGTACGTGAATTATGCATCAGTAAAACCGTCGTGAGCAAACAAACCAGTCAATCAATCAGCCCATCCCACTTCTATAACCACGTAAGTGACAAAGGTGACGCATGCCTGGGAAGGGCTGATTATCTGGGACATCTACCCAAACCACATTTGGTTGTGGTCCTGGTTTCTCTACCTTGGGAAGGAAGCTCTGCCTTAGGTTGAAGGCGAAGACCTCAGTCGAGTCTTAAATTAGTGCAGGACAGCTGGGCATATGGCCACTCCCTCGCACACCCAGTAGAGGCTAGGCAGCAAGGCTGCTCTGGGAACAGGAAGGGAAGATGTGTGTCCCCAGTGTGCTGATGTTTGGGGATCACTGCAGCATGCTCCCCAGGGCCATGCTTCATCTCCTAGGTATAATGCTGGGTCCACAGACACATAATTGGTGCTCAATGAATGTGTCACTTATTTATTGACTGAGCCATCAGTATATATGCCTGCAGCGGGGGGGGGGGGGGGGGGGGGGGGGGGGGGGGGGGGGGGTCAAGCGAGAGAATGGAACTGGTCCTGTCTGAACACTTCAAGAGTCACTGTTACGGCCGGCAAAGCTGCCAGGGGGCAACTGAACGAAATGCACAAAAAGTATAAATTTCCATTCTGACTCTGAGCAGCAGTGGGTTCATCTTTACTTGCTGTTATATTAGTGGAGCTCATCTATAAAACATAAAAAAAGAAATGTTGGGACCTATGGATTACCTAAAAAAGGAAGAAACAATGAATTTAATACATTCAAGGATGAGTTTTAACCCAGAAACTTTTCACCGAGAACCCATGAATGGTTTCAGCCAAAACGGGAAACTGTTCCAAGCACGCTCAGCACTGTCTCTGTGCTATTTTTACGGAGGTATAAAGGAACTCTCCAGACCACTGGATATGCTTAGTGGAAGTGCTGCTGTCCTCCCTCTGCTTTTCCTTCTGCCTTCTACCCCAGTGCCCTAAAACAGTGGCTTGGAGAGGATCTGGATGAAGCCTGAGGATGCCGGATTTAACAAGTAAAAATATAGCATGCTGAATAAAATTTAAATTCCAGGAATAAATAATTTTTAGTATTGAGACATGCTTATATTAAAATAATTGTTGTGGTTTATCTAAAATTTAACTTTAACTGGCCGTTCTCTGTTTGATCTTGCAACCCTAATGAAGTGACTGCAATGGACTGACCTGTGTCCCTCCTCCCCTACAAGAGCCAATGGGAGGCTTCTGTCCCCTGTGCCGCCCCTGAAGGCCAGCACCACCTTACACCTGCAACTGTGTCTTGTGCTGCTTCAGGAGGCTCAGATGTGGCACCACTGTTTATCAATCACCAGTGAGAAGACCCTGCAACTAAAAGGAAACAGCAAAACACACACACAAAACAAAAACAAAAACACCAGCAGAGGGCAATGGTAGGAGGGCTATTAAAGTGGGGGGAGCCCCTACCCCAGACTTGGTATAAATGGGGGAGAGACCTGGATTCACTGTAGCGCCAGGTGTGTGAGGACCACACGACGGTTCTCCTAACAAATCTGCTCCACTGAAAAGAGAATTTTAAAATGTGTGTGTTAAGATGACCATGGGACTGTAGGGCCTGATGTTATCTCTGAATACAGTATTTCTACAGAGCTCATTTTTAATATTGGTGCTTTTAGGGTGGATGTAAATAAACCTGATCATCCAATAAATTGTGTGCTTTTATTTTGCAGATTTAAGCCAAAACACCATAAATCTTCTCTCGCAAACAGCATCTTTCGAGATAGCAGAGGCAGCACTAAGATTTTGATACCCATTGAAAAATAAATAAGCAACAGACTTCAGAGACCTCCCTAAATGATGTGTCCTGTGGGGTTTCTTCTCTTTGCCCTCAAATCAAAGAGATCGCTCCAGTACTACAATAATCCCAGGAGAGAGGGATCCTTGGTTTTGTAAAGAAGAATGGTAAATATGACCAGTTTACAATAGCAAAATCAAAACCACTTCTGTGATAAAATAACCACCTACTCTAGTTCCCCCAAAAGATTCCATTTATGCCAATTTCAATGAACAACAGTTGGGAAAAACTGGTCAGCATCCTTTACAGCAGAAGCCCAGGTGGAACCTGACCTCAGCACATATTGTATACCCGTGTATATGTGCAAGATGGGAAGTATATGCCTATATATAAATATAAATACATATAAAGCTAACTTTCAGTGTTCAGAAAACAAAAGCTATCCCCATATAACAGCCAAATTCTGACATAACTCAATTTGGACACCTCATCTGGTGTGCACCGCACTCATTCCCAGTGTAAACCCCACCGCGCCGGGCAATGATATACTGTAATGTCACATCGCAATCTGGATTTACTATAAAGGGCCTCTGACGAGCTTCAGAGCAGTAAACATTGCAGCGAGGTGTATTTCACACTGAGCTGGTTTTTATGAAGAACACTTCACCGCCCAGGCACGGCACCTGGATGATGAATGGTGAAAGATGCATGACAAGCTTCATCATTGTTTGTAAATCTTAACTGTTCCTGCTCACTAACTCTGGAGGCAATTTTCAAAGACAGCGGCCAACAGAAGGACAGCACAGCTTTCCTGAAGGTTATTCAAGTTGTAGTTGGCCTGAGCCGTGCCTCTGAGGAGCCGCACAGAATAAACTCCCCGGTTACTCCACACCACGCTGAAAAACCTCGCTGAGGCCCAATGCATTCAAGTGAGATTCAAACGAAGAAACCCCACGTGTGACGATACTGGTAGCTCTAACCAGAGTAGCTGCTGTGAAATCCAAGTTAATGCCCATGTGGGCATGCAACTGCATCTTCAGGATTTTTAAATACAAGTGGTCACCGAATAAGTAACAGAAAGGCGAACCCAATGATGTGTGATGTGTCCACAAGTGACTGAGCTCCTTGCACTGAGCAGGAAGGTAAGGGACTAAATGTCACACCTGAATCCCATCACGATAAAATCAGCATCAAAAACGTGGGCAAGCAATGCTTTCTAGTCGTTATGTTCAACCTGGTCATCTCAGGACATTGGCGAGTTCCTGAAAGTGTAGCCTCCACAGCGCCCGCTCTCTGCGTGCTGCTGTAGCCTGCACTCTGCAGCCCAGAGGGAAACCCCTGCACAGGCGCCCTGTGTACTGACCTTGCAGTTTTTACAGCCTAAGTTTAAGATGTAAAAGAAATCTACTAAGCCACTGATAGGCTAAGTAGAGTGTGAAATATTGTCTCTCTCATAAATGATCTGGGAAAAATCAACAGGCCTTTTTTCACAATAATTTTAAAGTAACAGCTTAAGTCCACAGGAAAGGAAGAACTATAAAAGTAGCTGATTGTATTTCTATGCACACATAATTTCAAAGCTAGTAACTAATCTAATTTTATAATGTCTGCCTTAATCATATATTAATAGTGTACTTCACTCCCCCATTGTAAAAAGAAAATTCAAATATAACCACAAAATTAAAAGTGACTTTACTGTGTTAGTTAAGTAAAAAAGGGGTTTTCAAGTTCATATTGTATTTAGCTTTGAGAATAGCAATGTAAATACCACCCCTGATATGCTGCTTTTTGTTTTGGGGTTGTTTTGTTCTGTTTGTTTGCTTGCTTGCTGGTTTTGCTGGGACCCCCTGGGACGGGGGTGTTGCTGGGTGACAGACACGCCGAAGGAGCAGGTTCTGAAATTCTGCTATTACAGCACAAGAAGTACTACCTCATCCACACTTTCAGTCTTTGCAGATAGTACACTTCCGAGTACACTCTCAACCCTGACGATAGCTATCATTTCCTTAAAAGTATTTCAAACATGAGAATGCCAGGCTCTTGTCCAGGGAGGCCTCCAACAAACTAAGTCATCAGCATGCTGTCTCTCCACCTGCCACGTGAAAACGAGGACCCCTTCTCCTCCTTACTTCCAAGGCATCATCTCTCTGCCTCAATGTCCTCATCTGCAAAGTGGGGACAATGCTACTGTTATGAGAACTGAATGAGTTATGCCCATCAAGTGCACCGACATCATCTCACAGAGATTGTAAGAGCTGCCTAAGTGCGAGAAAAGGAAAAAGGGAAGGAGAGGAAACTGCAGGAAGTGGTTCAGAAATTTGGGTTCCTACGTCGGCTCCTCTTCCTAAACACCAGCATCAGGGTTCAGAGATGGCACAGCCCTTGGCCTGCAACTCCACCCAATCTCTATTATAAAGTGTGAAAGTGATTAAGTCCCTCTCAACCTCTTGCACAGCTATGTTATTAATTGTAAACCAAGCATCTATGAAGAATTAAGTCTTTAAAATGCAAGTTTTCCAAAGGGAAGATTCTACATGATATAAATCCAGGGTATGGCTGTAACCCATGTAGTCCACATCCAATTTCTTGGACTGCTTAACCAGAAAGCCTCACTCCAGGCATTCATTCAAGAAACCAGGAACCACCCCTGGAGCCCTCTGAGAACACGGCATGTTGCTAGGCTAGGCACGGGGAGGAATACAAAGCTGAAAGACTAGGATCCCTGCTCTTGTGTGTAAGAACACACCCTACTCAGGTGCTGCAGTGAGTGAAGTCTTTCCTTAGAGGAGGGAGCAAGATGTCATTCAGGTAGGCCCCTGGGAAGTGCCTGCTGTTTCTAGACTGCTGGTGGCCTTGTCAAAAGCCAGAGTTTTACAGAGAGGCCATGTCAGAGGCACACTGGTGCTCAATCTTCTCCACAGTTTGCCTTGTAGGATGTTCTTTTCATAGAGGGAGAAAAAGAGGTTTAAAGAAAAGACAAAAACCTACATGTTCCCATCAAACAGCATTTTAGCTTCCCTCTATCCTGTTCCTCAGGTATAAAGGGACCTGCTGGTATCCTTACATACCCCTCTTCTCTGGTTATTTCCTTTGCTTTACTTAGGAAACATATCATGTGTGATCTATTAAAAATAAGTCTTCAAGGCTGCCATTTCTAAATGCTTATTCTATGCTTAAAATTATTACATGCTTCATCTTCCTCACTCAGCAGACCATGATGTCTCATTAATTTCAAGAATCAGAATCCACATGTGGTTAGTTTCAAACAGGCTCCTTTTAGAGCTAAAAAGTAGGCCCTGCTTAATGACTGTAACCACTTTCATGTGCACAGCCCACTGCCGGGCACTTGCTGAAACAGAAAGGAAAGACAGGACAGGTCTTCATGTGAGCATGTGGGAGCTGACAGCTTCTGCCATCCTTTTATGTAATTGTTTATATGATCCACATATAAAAATAAGTAAAGCTGTTATTTTTTTCCAATTATCCACATGTGGGAACTGAAGCTCTGAGAGATGAAGTGAGCATCTCAGGATCCCACCCAGTACTCTGCTCCCATGCTGGGGCCCATTCCCCTCATGTACCGGCCGCCACAGCTGGTGCATGTGAATGCCCCGCTTATCTAACTCTGTTCAAAGCTAAGCTGAAAATAAAAGGTCACATAAGGAAAATAGGTTTACCAGCCGAGTGCTCTTCTTTTTGAATTTAGCATATGGTAAGTCCTTCCTAAAGTGCCAAGTTTAAACTCAACATTTTCTAAATGTTGCATAAAATGCATTCAGCTTTCTTTAAAAAGCAAGGGGAAAGGGCCAGTGTTCTGCTCACCAGCCTGCCATACGGCCCAGAGCAGAGCATACATCACAAAAGCAGCCCTCAAATCCCTTGGCCTGCTCTCCTCCCTGTCTGAACAAGGCTCGAAAACATTTCTAGAACACCTTTCTCCCTGACAAGAACCACCGGAAACATCAATACAACCCTGGCAGAAAGGAACGGTGAAAACACGCACAGTATCCTGCCACCTCTCGCTGCATTTTATTCACAGAGCTTGTTTACACAGAGGCCCGATTTCATCCTTGCACCACCTCTGTGGGTTTGATGGGCCTGTCTCCTCACCCTCCCTTCACAGGGTAGGAAACAGGCTCTCTGAGGGGTCTGACACTCCCAAGGCTGCACAGCTGGTGAGTCACGGCTCCCTTCAGATGCTAACCATGCAATGTTTCTTCCACCCCACCCCACGACTCCTGGCAGAACGTCACATCACCTCACATAAAAGGCAACAGTGGCATCCTGGGCCCTGAGTGAGGTGATCCAAGGGTGCTTCCAATGGCAGCACAACCTCTCTTCTCATCTGCAAAACCGGGAGGTTTGGCTGCATGATCTCTTGCTCAAAGTCCAACCCTAATGCACAGCGTTAAACAAATTTATTCTATGGAGTGAATGCTTAGCCATTTTGCTCTTAGTCATCACAACTGTGGGGGCAGTAGCATCTGCCAACAGTGAAATCGGGCACTTCTAGGTTCACTGGCCTACAAATTTGCTAGTGCTGAATACATACATTCAAAAGTCGTATTTGGGAACGCACTGGCCTCTGCAAGCCGCTCTGACATCACAGAAGGAGCATGAGGCTTTCAACTCAGAGAGGCCCTTCCCCTGACCTTGGCTGTCTGACCTTTGGGTGAAATGTAAGTGCTTTGCACCTTGCCTCACAGAGTTGTTGACATCCTTTGTTTTTTAGATAAATAATACATGAATAGTTCATGATCCATAATAAACACCTCAAATGTTTTCTTCCTCCTGGAAAGAGCAGAGGTTGAGTGGAAAGGAAGGCTGGGTTTGTATGGGGGTTTGCCTTGTATCTGAGCCAGAAGAGGCCCAAAACGAGGAGAAACAGGGTACACCATTTCTAACTTTCAAACAGACTGGGAAAAAAACACATATAGATAAAAAGATCAAAGCACGTTCATCTTTCCCATTTTAAATCGAAATCTTTTTGTGGGATTGGCCCGCCAAAGTAAGCATACTTTGCTTACTTTGTATACAAAAGCTTACACTCAACCATTCAACATGTAGGGAGAGATGCCACCCACCCCTAGACATGTGTCCACCTAGTCACACAAAGGTGTTACTGTGCAATCCATGTCTTTATCCCTAGTTGGGAAACATCATTTCCAGGATGCTCTCAGCACCCCTTCCTGTACCGCTTGCATCTGTTACTAGGAACTGGCCACACTCCTACATACACCAAACCTCACCTGGGAACTAGGTCAGTGTTTCTCAAATGATGTGGGGAGGAAGCTGTTTTGCTTTGTTTTAATTTTTTTCCAGTGTCCAACCTACTACAATAAAAATAAATGGCCAGAATCATAACTTTAAAAATGGAAAATAACAAGTGCTAGCAAGAGAAATTGGAACCATCACACACGGTGGTGGAAATGTAAAATGGGCAGCCACTATGGAAAACAGTCAGGCACTTTCTCAAAAAGTTAAAAGCAAGAATTACATATGACCCAGTAGTTCCACCTCTAGGTATATAGCTAGACGAAGCAAATAGACATTCTAACAAAGACTTATACACGGTTATTTATAGCAGCGCTACTCACAATCACCAAAAGGTGAGCCACCCAGATGTCCATCAACTGGTGAACAGGTCAACAAAATGTATTTCTATACAATGTAATATTATTCAGCACAAAAAGTAATGAAGTACTGAGAGACGCTTCAACTTGTATGGAACTTGAAAATATTATGTGCTCAGGAAAAAAAGCCAATCACAAAAGGGCACATATTGTATGACATCCAGAGTAGACACCCAGAGTAGACAAATCCATCGAGACAGTGCAGCTTAGTTGTTGCCAGGGGCTGAAGGAAGGGAGAATGGGGAGTGACTGCTTAATGGATGTGGGGTTTCCTTCTGGGGTGAACAAAACACCTTGAAACTAGACAGAGGTAATGGTTGCCCAACATCAATCATGACTGTACTAAATGCCACTGATTTTATACTTTAAAATGATAACTAGTTAATTTCTGTGTCAGGTGAAGGTTACTTCAATAAAAAAATTACTAGAAAAAAAAAAGTAAAAAAAACAAGCCCAATTTTTTACTAGATTCCACAGACATAAAAGTGCTCTGTCAAGCTGCTAAAGTTTTTGGTTAATTTTGATTCCTTTATTCATCTCCTTTTAGACCAGAAACAAAGCTATCCACAGACCCTTGCCAGTCTGTGGCCCCACTCTGAGGACCACTTCCTTGGATCCCATCCCATCTTGGGACGCTGCCACTGCCCCTAACAAGTGTGCCCCATGCATACCTCGCACCAGCACTCTGAGGACCACTTCCTTGGATCCCATCCCATCTTGGGACGCTGCCACTGCCCCTAACAAGTGTGCCCCATGCATACCTCGCACCAGC
>VMDR010009415.1:0-33506 GCA_007922815.1 Macrotus californicus
TTGAGATAAAGTTTCTGGTCAGCAATTTGGTAAAAAATAATCAAAAGCCTTAAAAGTGCAATATGCTTTGACTCAGCAATAGCAGTTCTAGGAACCAGTCCTAACAAAATAATCAGAGATACAAAAATAGGGTTAACATACAGGACATTTACTGCAGCATTACTTCTAACAAGAAATTCAAATGTACAGCAGTAGTAGACTCAGATAAATTTTAGCCATGATTAGGAAAAGGGATGACAGCCATATCATGAGATGTTAATTGCTACTGTGACATCTTTTCTCTTATTTGTATTTCCTTATTTTCTATAATAAAGATGTTACACTTTTGTAATAAACAACAAAAAGCTTTTAATAGGAAAAATGATAACGATAATTTACTTTGTATTTCTTTAACTACTAGTGATACTTCATTTTTAAGATTGTGTACTTGCTATCTGTATTATCTTGGAACTTGACAATTCTTTTGGGGGGCAGGTAGACATTTTTAAGACCAAAAATATGAAGGCACAAAACTAAGAAAGATTTAATACAACAAATGAAAAATTAGGAATCCATAAAATACATTTTAAGTTTTAATGCCACATTATATTATAAGCTATTTCTTAAACTTTGCCTTAATTTACTACTGTTATCCCCTTGTTTTGATTTCAGAACTGTTGGTTGAGATATACTTTATAAATAACTGAGGATAATAAAGAACACTATAATTCATGAATGTGCTCCAAATGCTATATACCTCATTCTCATCACTATCATTAAAAGAGAAAACATTAGGCATGATTTACATCACTCAGCTAAATCAGTGAGCGAGAACAGAAATTCACTAATGGGTCCTACTTTCTCTAAGTCTCCCACCACTCAATAAGCTGGTGAGGAGAAAGTGTGTAACAGGTCTTTGTCATGCTATCACGGCTTGTTGACCACATCTTAGTAATTCTACGAACTTGGTGGGCCTACAATGAACAGGCAGGTGTGTTAGAATGTGAATTTGGTGATTCAGACCTGATCGTAGGTAATGAAACAAACAGGTGTGGATGGGTGGCCAAGAGATGCTTCCTAATGTGATGAGGAAATTCTCATGGCTATAGAGTAGAGCTGGACTCCAATCAGGACCCTGCAGTTACCCTTTCTATTCTTAGAGGAAGGAGAAGGTTCAGGGGAGGTTTTATGGCTACAGATAGACTGGCTTCTTTATCTCCTAGTATCTTGTATTTAGATATGGCTGAAATATGCCATATGCATATGCCATAGGAGCTAAGGCACATAATTAAATATTCTTTTTTATAAAAGATTTTATTTATTTATGTTTAGAGAGAGGGGAAGGGAGGGAGAAAGAGAAGGAGAAAAACATCAATGTGAGAAACATCAGTCGATTTCCTCCTGTACACAGCCCAAACGGGGACGGAACCCACGGCTCAGGCCTGTGCCCTGACCGGGAATTGAACTGGTGACCTTTCGCTTTGAGGGATGGTGCCCAACCAACTGAGCCACACTGGTCAGGGCTAAAATATTTGTTCTTAACTTCAATCCAGACTTTGAAACTTAGAATTATAGGGAATCAGGATTAGAAGAAAATAAGACAACCCAGTGGCTCACTGGCCTTTGCTTGAAAATACTTAAAGCCTGGGAATCACTGCCTCTGAAACATAGCATTCCATCCTTGTGTAGCTCTGAAAGCTAAGAAGGGATAGGTATATCTAAAATCTGTCACTTATTTCCAAGGTTTCAAAGATGGGGTGATTCCTAGCCACTGAGGAAGCCAGTAACTGCTTCTCCTACTGCAAGTACATGCGACGCTTTCAGAGGCAGAGCTAGAAAGGCCCACTGCTTCAAACCAGGGTGCTGCAGAGTCAACTATCATGGGAGAACAGGAAGCAGGTAGTCTGGCTGAGGCTGGCGGCTAGTGGTGAGGGACTGAGGCTACCCTTGATGAGCTGTTCTGCTTTCTCTACTAGTTCATAAGCGGCAAACAAGAGATCCATTTCTTGCTTGGTCTTGCTTCTAATACAACTAAAACTAGCAAAAACCTCTTGGGATGTTAGCAGTTTTTGCAGGTTCAAGTTATGTTAACGTTGGAACTTAACTTTTTTAATGCTATTTTTAGAGGAGTGTAAAAGACATATTTATCTTTGATTACAAAACTCCTTTATTTTAATATTTTAGTTCACTGGAAAATTCAACAAGCAACCACATTGGTTTTTGGCCTTTCTGTCTGGTTTTTGTTTATCTGGAATATTTGCAACTGCACAGTAATAGCTGTGGAACTGGAAGCTTCTGAACCTTTTGAGTCACCATCAAAATCATATGCCATAGTATGATATCTACATTATTTTCTGAATTTCTTTCAAATCTGTCTTCCTAATAACCAAGGTACCTAACTGGTTAAACCCAACTATTGCCACACTGGCTACTATGAAATTAGTGAGGTAGTTGCGACGTTAGTCAGGATAGATTAAGTTATGCTGTATTAATAAATTAACCCAGGAGCTTACAGCAGGGTTTTCTTAATCTAAGCATTTAGTGACATTTTTGGCCAGGTAATTCTTTGTTTTGAGGGCCTGTCCTGTGCCTTGTGAGCTATTTAGCAGCATGCATGGCCTCTACCCACAGATGTCAGCTGTACTCCCCAGCTGTGACAACCAGAACTATCCTCTGGGGTGGGGGGCGGGCGGTGTGAGGGAGGAAAAGTATAACCCCTGATTGGGAACCACTGCTGTAAAACAGTGAATTGGTTTTTAAAAACTTGTGCTACATGTCCTGGCTTGAAGCTGCTTAAAAAGCTGCTTTCTGAGGTATTGCTGATCTTGTGTCAGATGGAAAAAAAGAGCATTTGTCCAGAAGTAAGGTATGTGGGTCATGTTTTCTTAAAAGTTTTTGGCCAAAGCAAGTCACATGCAAGTTGCTAAGCTCATGTCAACAGAACAAGCAGTATAATTCCCCAAGGGAGCAGCGAGTGGCAACTCTTTATGTATCACAATTTTCAACCAGTGCACTGCGAGAATTGTTAAAACACGCAGAACCTGACTACTTTGTCAGGGGCACTGGCCTCCTTTCCCTTAGACTGTCAAATACAAAAATGACAACAGCCAACACAACAATGGCCATCTAGTGTGAATGAGTCAACGTTATACCTATTTTTCGGTCAGATCAGCAAAATATATATTTTTTGGTGTGCTGCAAGATTTTAGTAATTAGTTTACGTGTGCCATGAGATGAAAAAGGCTAAACATTCCTGACGTATCATAAAACAGTTCATCATGTTGCTTTCCCCCCACCTACCTTGACTCTTCCATTTCCACTCCTCTCCCAATTCCTCCTTGTTAATTAGAATTAGGGTAGGACGGGGAATCCCCCTATTTTCTTCCTCTGTACTCTGGGAGAGGTCTTTATCAGTAGAAAAGAACTTCTTACCATTTGAATAAAAATTTTAGAAGACATCTAGATAAAGTCCTGCATCACTATTAATTATGTAATAAGATGTAAGAACACATATGTTATCTATGTCCTTTCTTTGTCTAAATGGTTTGAAAATTCTCAGGTGGCTGAATTTCCTGTATGTTTTCTTAGAGAGTAAATAAAACTGCCCTCCTCTTAAGAGATCTGTTTCTTTTGAGGAAGACATTCCTTTACAATGCCTCATAAATATTCCATGACCAAAGGATACTATTTTCTTTATAAAGGACAAATTTTTCTCTTTCTGAAGCAAGGCCCACAAAGGCTTCATTCTCTTCTCTTCACCCACATAATCTTCTTCTCTTTTACTTTGGGTTTAGTTTCCCTTTGACCATGTTAGATTCTTATACTTTTTGCTTTTTCTTTTTTAATAATGATACCCTCCAATCTATCTAGAGATTCTGCACACTTTCTGAAAAGCCACAGTAAAGTATTTTCAACTACAAATAAAGACATCTACATTGTGTAGACAAAGACCTGCAGTTTCTTCTGATACAAAAACTACTACATTCCCTAAAGATCACTAGAATAATCTCCTCCATTTCTGTTCCAGGTAAGACTATCCTATCTGTGTCTCCCCTCTGGTAAGTACTGGGTTAATTTCTACAGAACCTACCTGTTTCTCCAGAGTTCTAGTGAAGGTAAAAGGGACATCCAGAAAGAATACAAACTATGATGTAAGGGTGCACAAAAATGTAAAATTTAGAGGGAGTCACACAACTTTCTTGAGATGAATGAGAAAAACCTGGGTGTTGGCCAGGTGACAGGCGGTGAGGAGTTAGAGCGCAGACAGGCTGGGAATGAGCAAGCTGTCTGGAACACTGGCTGGGGATTACAACGTGCCTTCGCGTGCTGGCAGGAGTGTGGGTCCTAGAATTGAAGGCTGCTTAAAGGGCCAGGATGGAGCAATCCTGCCCTGGACTCAGGAAAGTGAGAATTCACTGGATGCATAGTGAAATGTCCTTTTAAAGTTGACCATATTTGATCACTTCTCTAACTAAAATCCCCATTGTTCCTGTGCAGCTTTGGGAGACTTGAAATAAGTGGAAGTGAAACTGAGGGTTCCTAGGACTTTGATTAAATACAGCTTCAAATCCTGGCTCTAGAAATCATCTCTCTAACCCTCAGAGACCCAGCCTCCTCTCTTGCCCTCCACCCCAATCAGCAACCCCTGAGGCAACAGAAAACAGTAGCCTGGACCTGACTAATGATCTCATGGTCTGGACCTCTGGCAGGCTAAAGATAACATCTTTTTGTTTTTGTTTTCAATTGATTTTGAGAGAGAGAAACACTGATTTGTTGTTCCATTGATTTATGCATTCATTGGTTGATTCCCATATGTGCTCTGACCAGGGATCAAACCTGCAACCTTGGTGTAATGGGACAATGATCTAACCAACTAGTTACCTGGCAAGGCCAAAGCTCATATCTTGACCTAAGTTATGGTTCAGTTCCTAAGCCCTAAGGTGGAATGATCCCCTGGCTACTTTCCTGTAAGACAGGACAGAGGGATGCCAGAAAAGACCTCAGAGCTGTCCTCAAGGCTGAAGGAATGATTCATTACCCTTACCTCACCCCTGACCAATTAGCTCCCAGGACGACCTCAAATTCCTAACCTACTGTGTCTTGCGATTTTGTCCTATATAATCTGTAACCCTACATGCCATCGTGAAGTTCAGGCTTTTTAGCTTCTCATTCTTCTGGATGGCCCGATTCATAATAAAATACTGACTATCTCTCCACGGCAGTTCTCTAGTGTTAGGCTCTGCTGGTGCCGGTTAAACAAACTTTTTCTGTCCCGTGACAGGACTTCAGTTCTGCTGTCTGTTCACTCTCCCACACAGAAAACGATGAAGGCTAACAATAATTTTACTACACTCTGCTGGTTTCCCTAGTCTTAAACAAAACTTATTCCTCTTTGGTCCCACCTGCTAGGCCAGAATGCGCCTGGCACATCTTCCTCTGCCGGGTACGAGCTTTGACTTTGCCTTGGTCACACAGCTGCAGCGGCAAGCTGTCTAGAAATAGTCTGTGTTGGCATTCAAGCTGAACAAGCCCTGCTCTCTATTTATGACACTCCCTTTTGACTCTTACTCTTTGATTCCAATCAATGTACTGAAAATAAAATTCAGACCTTGAATTAAAAAAAGACTTCAAATTAAAAAACAAGCAGACTAGATAGGAACAAGGCCTTTAATACATTACCTTTTTTCCATGCTAAGTTCAAAGACAGGGGAAAAAAAGTTTAATGTTCCTTCCTCTGATACCTCTCTTTCCACCTATCTGAGTATTTTTAAACACTGATGAAAACACAAATTGAACACCTCCTTATTCTTATAGACATTGCATAGACTACTACCAACAGTGCAGCAATATTACCTACTATTATCAAAAGACGGGTGTTCCACAAACCAAAGGAAACATGTCTGTGGTTTCAGCCTCTATGAGCTTTTTCTTTAACTGCTGACACAGACTGTATTTTGCCCCTAACAACAAGGAGGCACGCAGCTAAAAAAGAGGACCTTCCATGTGACAGTGTAGAGATGCAGATTTGCTGCATGTAGCAATGACTGAAAGTGGAATCTGGCTAGTACAATGACTAGTCTGGGAGCACTTTAGATGGACTGCAACGTACACTTTCAACTTTTACATGGTATCCCAGAACAGTCATTAGTCCTAGATATGGGAGAAATCGGCAGTTCCTTTCATCACTGTTCCTGCTGATTTGAGCTTCAAGCTATTTTGATGCAGGTTGTTAACTAGCTCCATCCTGGAGAAATTCATTAGATACCCCCTGGCTGAGTACTCTTCCTTCCAAGTTGACTTTGCAATATGCACTTTACTGAATGCCCACTAAAGCTTAAATTTTCATAATTTGTTAAGTAATATTGAAACAATTTGAAAAAAGAGAACAGCTGTGGCTGGTGTGGCTCAGTTGGTTGGAGCACTGTTCCCTAACCAAAAGGTTGTGGGTTTGATTCTGGTCTGGGCGCACGACTGGGTGGCAGGTTCAATCCCCAGTCCAGGTGTATACCATCCACAATCTGGGTGTGTCCAGGAGGCAACAGACTGGTGTTTCTCTCTCACATTGGTGTGTCTCCCTCTCCCTCCTTTCTCTCTCCCTCTCTCTGTAAAAGCAATGAAAAAATGTCCTTGGGTGAGGATAAAAAAAAATTACCATATGATTTCACTCATATGTGGAATCTAATGAACAAACTGAGCTAATAAGCAAAATAGAGACAGGCTCACAGATTGGGAGCAGGATGACAGCCCTGGGCAGGAGTCTGGGGCCTGGGCAGGAGTCTGGGGGGATGGAGGGGTTGAGCAAAAAATAATGAAAGAGAAAGAACTCATGGACACAGACAACAGTGTGGGGAGGGGGGGGGGAGGGGGGTGGGCGTAGGTGAAAGAGGGTATAAGATGAATAAATGGTAATGGAAAATACAATAAAAATGATAATAAAAAAGGAAAAAGGAAAAATAAAAAGTGAGAACATTATCTGGTGTTCTTGGCATCCCATCAGAACTCTCGGGCAGTCACTTCTTCCTAGTCACACATAGTTGGAATGAATGGATATCCTTCCCTGTGAAGCCATTTCCCGAGCTCAACATTTGCGAGCTGCTTTGGGGGGACTTACTCAGGGACCCAGACTCAGGGGCATATGGCATTTTGCACACTTGCTTGGGTTCATTTTATTTAGGCCCAGGATCTCTTCCCTTGAAATTATCAAATATGTTTGATAATTTACAAGTTATTCTTATATATCCAATTGAGGAAAAACTTAAGACTACCTGAAATTAGAGAATCTTAGAGCTGATTAGTACCTTGGAGGTCACCTACTCAAATTCCCTGGTCTTATGGAGGGAGAAATTGAGAATCAGAGATTGGACGGACTTGCCTAAGGTCATACAGCTAACTAGTAAGAGAGCAGAATTTCGAACTCAGCACCACTACCTTTTTAGTCCAGTGCACTTTCATTCTAACATAGTGCATACCTTCTCTGTGTGAGTGTGTATGTTTTGCAGAGGGTGAGGGGAGAAAGAAAAAGATTTTATACTTGTAAAAAGACACCATTTTACTACTTATTACCCGTGGCCAAACTTACAAGTGTCAGTTAAACATTTCCCCACCCTCTTCCTTTGATTCCCTAGACAGGGCACCTGTGAAACACACCTGTTGCCAATTTTTAGATTGCGTCATACCCACTGCAGAAACTCTTCCAGCCCTCCCCACAACTGTTATTACAGCCCTACGAAAGCAGCACAGAATTTAGTGATCTGGCCCAAAGCCTGTTCATTCACCACTCAGGGGTGAAAGCGGGCACTTTATACAAGTAGGTTGAAAAGAAATCTAGATCTCTGAAGGCAGGCTCGGAAGTTGGCAGCACACGGCTCGCCTCCTCGCACAACCACATCAAAATTACAACTAAAATATAGAACAACCATCACCCAGAACAGTCAGAAATCAAGTTGAATGGAAGTCTGACAACTACAGAGTTAAAGAAACCGCATCCATCCAGACCAGTAGGAGGGGCAGGGATGCAGAATGGGCTGGTATCATATCCACGTGTGGTAGACAAAAATTCAAGAGACATCTCGGGAGCAAGGAGTTCCAGCCCATACTAGGACCCCCAGCCCAGGGTTCCAATGCCAGGAAGATAAGTACCATGACTTCTGACTACAAGAACCAGCGGGAACTGAGTCGGCAGAAGAAACTTCTAGAGCCCCAAGCAGTTCCCCTTGAAGAACCCACACATGGACTTACTCAGACTCACTCCCTCTAAGCTCCAGCACAGGGGTAGCAGCTTGAAAGGCACCAGTGGCACATGGGGAGGAACTGACGTGTCTGGCATCAAGGCAAGAACTAGAGGACAGTTTTCTTTCAGACAGAAAGGCAGGCAGAGGCCACTGTCCCTTTCTGAGCCCCACCCCACAGAGCTACAGAGCTAAAGAGCTGGCAGGCTGGTGCCATATCTGGGAATTCATCAACCTGGCTGACACTGTCTGCCCTGCCCTGGAGATCTCCTGAGACTGTCCCACCCAACTTCAGGGCTCACCCAAGCTGTTAACAGAGACTTTTGCCTAAGAATGGCTGGTCTTGGCACCTATAGAAAACCATTTGACCTGGCAATGGCAATTGTAGCCTCATAACTAAAAACAAAGGGGGAATTATGGGGAACCTATTCATGTGTGATGTGACCCGTGACTCAGCTCTGGTTCTGAACACAGTCCAGACGTGCATGGTGTGCAGGTAACATCCGTGGATAGGTGTCCCGTGGGGAATCAGGCCTGCATTGTACCTAGGCCACTTTAAAACTTGCTCTTGCAAAAAAAAAAATACTCCCTCACCCGGGATGGAGACAGCAGTTTACTCTGACTTGGGCCAGACTTCCAAAGTACATGTGTAACCAGCTAAGCCTCCTCTCCACTTTGTATTTTAACTTTGAAGTGATCAGCAACATTCTTTTCTTTGCTATCTATAATAGTTAACCACCTAAAACAAACCTATGCATAGTAAATGAGGACTATCCTGAATGTAATGGACCTGGAGTTTCAATAAAAGCCTGTTGAGGCAAGGGGTCAAGGCCCTCCTCTCTTGATCACTGAGAGATTGGCCACCCATCCTTTTTCCCCACCAGATTTCTTTAGTCTGTGTGAATTTGTTTGTCACTTGTCTGGGGATATAGGGCAAGCATTCCACAATGACACACGGTCCTACCGGACGGGACTGCAACAGGCACCTGCTTCACAACTTCCTAAATCCTCTCAAACAAGCAACAGCTGACCTCTGTGAGCCCCCAGCTCCTCTTGCTAAGTAGCCCCAGACCCTGGCACAATCAGCAGCCAGGCTAGATTCACAGTTTGGCTTTGCCTAGGAATCTCCAAGCCCAGCACAAGTAGCAGCCATCTCAAACTGCTTTATAGTTCATGCAGGGTGGTCCTGGCCAGAATACAGGTAGGGGCTGACCTTGGCCTGCGCCACCAGGGAAATCCCATAGCCTGCACACTCAGTGGACAGCAAAAGACCACTTCAGAGCACCATCACCCCGCCCCTGCATAGCTGATCCTCCACAGAGGGTGGAGATTGATGGTCACTGGTCACAGCCAGTCCTTGCAGCTGACTAGCTGGGTAAATTCCTCCCACTGACCTGTCAACAGCAACTAAGGCTCAACTACAAGAGGGTATACTCAGCTCACACAAAGGGCACACCTTGAGTACACAGATAGGGGAGGCTGTTCTACTGGTACCTACAGGATACCTACTACATTAGGCCATGCTACCAAGACAGGGAGTCATAACAGTTCTACTTACTACACAGAAACAAACACAGGGAGGCTGCCAAATTGGGGAGACAAAGAAACATAGCCCAAAAGAAAGAACAGATCAAAACTCCAGAAAAAGAACTAAACAAAATGGAGACAAGCAATCTATCAGAAGCAGAATTCAAAACACTGGTTATAAGGATGCTCAAAGAATTTAGGACCTCAACAGCATTAAAAAGATCCAGTCAGAAAGGAGGGATACACTAATTGAAATAAATAACAATTTACAGGAAAACAACAGTAAAGTGGATGAAGCTGAGAATCAAATAAATGATTTGGAACATAAGGAAGCATAAAACAACCAATCAGAACAAGAAGAAGAAAATAGAATTAAAAAAATGAGGATAGTGTAAGCAGTCTGTAGGACAACTTCAAGTGATCCAACATTCGTATCACAGGGGTGCCAGAAGGAGAAGAGAAAGAGCAAAAAATTGGCAATTTATTTGAAAAAATAATGAAAGAAAATGTCCCTAATTTAGTGAAGGAAATTGACATGCAAGTCCAAGAAACAGAGCAAGTTCTAAACAAGATGGATGCAAAGAGGCCCACCCCAAGACACATCATAATGAAAATGACAAAGGTTAAAGGTAAAGAGAGAATCGCAACAGCAGCAAGAGAAACAGTTAGTTATCTACAGGGGTGTCCCCATAAGACTGTGGGCTGATTTCTAAAAGAAACTTTGCAGGCCAGAAGGGATTGGCAAGAAATATTCAAAGTGATGAAAAGCAGGGACCCATAGCCAAGATTGCTGTACCCAGCAAAGCTATCATTTAGAATTGAAGGGCAAATAAAGTGCTTTCCCAACAAGAAGAAACTAAAGGAGTTCATCATCACCAAACCAGTACTATGTGAAATGTTAAAGGGATTTATTTAAGAAAAAGATCAAAACTATGAACAATAAAATGGTAATAAATACTTATCTATCAACAATTGAATCTAAAAAACAAACTAAGCAAACAAGAATAACAGAGACAGAGTCATGGATATAGAGATGTTTTGATGGTTGCCAGATGGGAGGGGGTGTGGGGGAATGGGTGAAAGGGTGAGGGGAGTAAGAAGTACAAATAGGTAGTTACAGAATAGCCATGGGGATGTAAAGTACAGTGTAGGAAATGGAGTAACCAAAAACCTTATATACATGACCCATGGACATGAACAATGGTGGGGGGACGGCCTGAGGGAGTGGGGAGTGCTGGGTGGAGCAGGGCCAAGGGGGAAAAACTAGGACAACTATAATAGCATAATCAATAAAAAATAATTAAAATAAAAGAAATCTAGGTAGCTAGTGAATCAATGTTATAATCTATGTTTAATGTATACAGTTTGAATAAATTACATTTCAATAATTAAGCTGAGTGCTGCATAAATTATAAAGTATACTAAAGTCCCATTATAATCTCTTCAGGTTTCAAGCTGTGAGACATCACTAGAGAGACCTGTCATCATAAGTTACCCTCCTAAGGTCCTTCTAAGTTAAGAAATGTTTGTGACCACAGTCTACGACAGAAATGCCTTTAAGGAATCTTATGTAAGAGCATGTTATGATGTGGCAACACACACAAATACTTTAACTTTCTTGTGCTTTATCACAGTAAAGACTTTATCAAAATCTAGAAGGAGAGAGGGCTTCATATTTATTTATTGTGCTACCTACCAACACCAACACTGTGCTCTGTATTTTTCATATATTACCTAATTTAACTCTCACAACTCCAGAAAGTATTATCATCTTATTTCTACAGATTGGGAAACTAAGTCTCAAAGAAATTAGATGGTTTATTTAAGGTCACATAGTTTATAACACACAAACCTGGGACTTGAACCCAAGAGTGTCTGATTCTAAAACCACTGGACTTTCCTTTATGCCATGTTGCTATCACTCAAAAAATTTAAAGTAAAAGCGCTCTTTAGCTTTCCAGAAATTTCCTTAACAAACCAAGTCACTCACTCATTACTTGTCCACTCTGTGTCTAAAACTGCTGGGCTCGATTCACCCATCCATCTAATCGCCACCTATTCATCGCCAAATAGATATGAGGTGCCTGCTATGTACCAGGCATTATGCTAGGCACCAGGGACACACTGATAAGTGAAAAAGATGTCCTCAAGTCATTTGGGACAGAGGAGTCAGTGATTGTTGTCATTCAAATAAACGTGAAACTAAATGTGTGTGTGGTACCTCTGTGGTGTCTAACTGGAGTGTTGGACTCAGTCTGGAAGGTCGAGGAAGGTTTCTCTGTGGAAATGATGACTGCACAGAGATCTGGAGAGTAAGTAAAATTGCTTTGGTGAAGAGACTTCTGTAGACTGAGGGAACGCTGTATACAAAGATGCAGAGAACACACTGCATGTCTGAAGACATGGAAGAAGGGCTGTGTGGGTGTAGCAGAGAGAGCAAAGGGAAGCACCCCAGTACTTGGGGAAGAAAGACAGGAACAGCCAGACTGCACTGGGCTGGTAGGCCATGTAAAAGATTTTGACTTTTATCCTATGAGCAGAGGGAGGCCACTGAATGGTTTTAAGAAGGGAGATAACATGATCAGATTAACGTTTTCTAAAAGCTCACACTAAAACGGGGGGAACTTACCCAGAGGAGGAAAAAACAGATACAGACCAGTCAGGAGGCTCCTGAAGTAGTTCAGGCAAGAGATGATGCTGTCTTAGTCTAAAAAGGTAAGAGTGGAAATGGAGAGAAGTAGATAGATTTGAGATACATCTAGGAGTATAAAAATGACAGAACTTAAAATAACTCGAATAGGGAAAGTGAGAGAGATGGATATTTCAAAAACTGGCTCGCACAATGAGACGAACAGAGAATACTGAAAGATCAAGCTTGGTGGGAGGACGGGAGAAGAGGAGCAATCCTGGGGTCGGTTTTGGGTGTTAAGTTTGGAATGCTTCTGAGACACGTAAACAGCAGCATGAGTCCAGAGCTCAGAGGAGAGGTCTGGATTAGAGGTGAAAATCTCTGAGTTATCCGAAAAGAAACAGTAAACCGTGGGTACGAAGAAATCACCCATGGAGAGAAAAGAACTCGGATGGAGTCTTGAGGAATCTCAAAGTCTAATGACTAGTAGAAGAGGAAGACCCTGCACAGGACACTAAGAAAGAATAACCCACAGAGAAAGGAGGGAAACTGGGAGTATGTGACGTCACAAAAGCCAAGGTAGGAGAAAGTTTTAAGACTAAGAAAGTCAAGAACAGTGCTGAATGCTGAGAGGTGAAGTAAGTCTGTTGGATTTCATAACATGATAATAATTATGGACTCTAGAAAGCGCTGCGTGAAAGTAGTGTGACGGGAGGAAGTCACATTTGAGAAAAGGAGCAAGGAGCTGTGGATACCGTGGTGGTTATTAAAAACTCATCTGCCAGGCTGGAAAAGGTAAGAATTCATTTGCAAAAGCAAAATTCACACAGAAGCTACAAAAAACAGGCATAAATCTATCAGTTTTACTAACTCTTTAAATGCTACAGAAATCTAGGAAAGGTAGGCTCACGGTGACTGGGTAACTCAGGACAAGTCTTTACAGAGAAGGAGAGCCTTCAGCAGGTTAAGTACAAAATTGAGTCAAGGAAAGTGCTCAATCTAGGGAGATTACATGAGAAGACTACACGGTATGTGTGGGGAAGCAGTGGGGAGTGGGAGGTGGTGGGGCAATAAAAAGCCAAGAGACACATGGCCCTCTGCTTTGTGATGTAAGCTTAATATTGAATAAATAATTAAAAGTAGGATTGAATAATCTATGCCCTAGCCTCTCTTATTTTTTGCTGCCAATATGTTGGCCAATTCATTTCTCAAAATCAATTATACCAGAGGCTTATTAGGGAAAGAAAAAAATAGGAAATCAAAAATCAATTGTGTTGCTCATTCGATTTGGACAATGCTGCGTGAAAGGTAGGAATACATAAAATCAATGGCTGAAATATAACTTGGTATTTGTGATTTTGAGGCAGTGAGATGGAGTGGAAAAGAACACGGGCTTCAGCCCTGACAGATATGGCTCAGTTGGCTGGGCATCGTCCTGCAAAGTGAAAGGTTGCCAGTTTGATTCCTGGTTAGGACACATACCTGGGTTGTGGGCCTAGTCCCAGTAGGGGTGCGTGCGAGAGGCAACCGATCAACGTATCTCTCGCACACTGATGTTTCTTTCCTTCTTTCTCCCTCCCTTCCCCCTCTCAAATAAACAAACCAACAAACAAATCATAGACTTCAGAGCCAGAGGCAGTCAGGTTTGAATACTAACTCTGTCACTACCTTTGTAGCCTTGGGAATGCAATTGATGTTGCATCTCTAAAATGGGAGAAAGATTAAGTTTCTTGGCAAGGTGTTTCAGGACTTAGAGATGAGATGGTAATGCTTGCCTCACAGGAATCTACTAATTGGTGGCTACTACTGTTTTTGTAATTCTGTAAGAGAAAACAGGAAATATATGCAAAGAGATAGCCTTGTATGCCCTAAGATGGGGATGTTTTATTAACTGGAGTGCCCTGATCTACATTTTTCTGCTGGTGTTTATATAAAGACAAGTGAAAAGCACCAAATCGTAAAGTTTAGTTTTGGAACCATTTTTGAGCTGAACATATTTGTATCATAGGCTTCTATAATTAATGACATTAAGTATATAACTATTCAGTACATATTTAAAGAGTCAGATATATTCTTATTTCATATACTGATAATTTTGTAAAGGAGCAAAGAAGAGACAAAAAAAGTGAACCAGAAGAATAAAAAAAGCAACTAAAGTTAGGGTTGAAAAAAGGAACAGGATAGAAAAGGCTAAAGAGAGCAGGGAGAGAGAGAAAGAGAGAGAGACAGAGGAAGAGAGAGAGGAGAGAAAGGAGGGACAGAAGAGAGCTGGCAGGAGAATCTGCCCAGACTGCTCCGATCCCCTGGGTGCCCTTCGCTCCCTGTTTCCATCTGACAGCCTTTGGCTCTGCTGGGCTACCTCTTCCTTTGCGCCTGCCCAGCCCACTCCCCGCAGCACCCGCTCTGTAGTCTCCCATCCAGTACTTAACCAGACAGCCCACCTGGTTTTGCTATACAGTGCTCTAGGTTACTGCCTCTCAGTTATAAAAAACAAAACAAAACAAAACAAAATATTTCATACCTACATTTGCATCTGCTAAACTAAGGACACTTCTGTCTTAGAAATGAGGAAAATCTAGAAATGCCTTTGAGAAAATTTATCATTTTAAGAGATGTAAAGTGATGAATTTAATTTAAGAAAGTATGCCAAAGGATAAAATTAAGTCAAGGGAAAAACCCAGCCCCCGAGATGACTAACCCCAATTTACTGAGTGTCTTTCCTTACCGTGCGCTGAGGGCCATCTTCATTATCCCTCATGTAGAAAGGCTTGAGTGCTAATGGATAATTAATGACAAAGACTGGTACGTTGCCACAGTGCTTCACCAGGTACTTTTCATGTTCAGTCTGTAGATCGACACCCCACTGCAAGGAGAGGGGAAAAGAGATCACAGAGCTGAAATATACAATGCTGGACCTGAAAATATCCTGTATCCGCTCTCTCCCTGAGGACCAGCGATGTGTGGAGCTGTCTGCTGAGGTTACACAGACAGCTAAACTAGACAGAGGTATGTGTTAGCAAGACCATCCAAAGGCCTGGAAAGATGAAAGCTAACACTAGTAGATAAACACTATGTTCTCTGCCACCCATCTCAGGGAGCAACATTTAGCAGATGAGTAGCATCTTCAGGAAAACAAAGTGCACTTTCCACAGTGTATAAAAACTGACCTCAGACTCATAGTTTTTATTAATATTGCCTAGAGCTTCTTCTACAGTTTCTGTTTCTAAGTCTCAGGAAATTAAATGATGAAAGATAATATTTCTAATATTGAGTCCATCTTTGGCTAGATGGCTTCTCTCAGTGAAAATTTTTTTTAATAAGAATCAACTGATATATCAGATGTTCTTTGATGAATATTTAATAGCACTGTTCATCTATTTATTCAGCAAATACTAATGTGCCTATTAAATCTTAGGTACCATGGTAGGCATTAGATACAGTGGTAAGCAAAATAGAATCCTTGACTTCACGAAGCTTCCAGAGTAGGAAACGAACATCAAATACAAAATTATACAAAGAAATTAATGGATTACAAATATAACAAGCACAGGGCACTATTATAACTTAAGAGAGGATCTGACTTGACTGGGGTTGGGCCTGATTAAGAAATAGTTTGAAGACAAAGGTATCACACTCTAAACATGAACTTACTGCTCCCACTTGTCTGGCAATATCTTAATTATAGGAAGAAAGCACTGGCGCAGGAACGAGACTTGTCTCCACCGCCACATGCATGTTCACTGATGAATCACGTGGCCTCCCTGGACCTACACCTTTGCCAATAGAATAGGGAGTTCTTAAAAAGAACCCAAAGTAATTCCGTATTTCCAAAGTGGATCACAAATTAGAAGACTATAAAGTTCAACAGAAAAAGAAACCTGTTTAGTGGTTGCTTAAACTCACTTGATCACTTAACCTCTTGTCTGTCACCTGTTAGCCTCATTCAGAATATACTTTGGGAAACACTGAGCAAGTTGATTTCTATACTAATAGTCTATGATTACCATTCTCTTTAGGGATTTTCATTTTGCTAAACTTGGGAAACTTCTTTATAATCCTTTAGTCGCTGCTATTGCAAATAATATAATTCTACTTCAAAATTATATTTCATTTTAAATATTTCAGCAAGGTTGAGCAAACATTGAAAAAAGCCATTGTACAGATAAGCAAATGCTGCTAATAAGAGAAATAAGATTATTTTAAATGATAAGGATGAGAAAACATATTTACACACACACACACACACACACACACACACACTACCTCTGGGGTGAAGGTGAAGTTCTGGGACGCCTGCTTTAAGATCTCCACTGCTTCAGTATAAGAAATGCTGCAGAGAAATGGGAAAAGCAGAGAAAGGTCAATACAATGGGCTATGCGCTTGGCATCTTTCTAGGCACTGGAGACACAGTAAATAAAAACAAAGATCCTGCCTTTATGGAGATATTCATGTGTGTGTGTGTGTGTGTGTGTGAGAGTATGTGTGAGAGTGTGATGGGGGTATGGGTGAGGACTGGGGAGAAAGATAAACAAGTAAACCGAAATATGTAATGTATGATGCCAGGGAGCTACTGGTGTTATGAAGAAAAATAAAGGTGAGAAAACAGAGGATGATTTACGGTGCTATTTTAGAAGAGATGGTCAGGAAAGGCCTCACCAAGCTGGCGACATCTGAACAGGAGCCTGCATGAAGGCAATGAGCCATATAAATGATCTGCAGGCGAGTATTCCCGACAAAAGGAAGAGTGGGTACAAAGGCCTGAAAGGAGGCCCAAGTCTGCTCATTCAAGGAACAAGAAGGTCACCGTGACCGTTGTATACTGAACAAGGGGAAGAATGCCAGGAAATTAGATAGGAAAGGTAGTCACAGGTCAGATCCTATGAACTCCTTCCGGCCATGTAAGGCCTTTTTAATATACTCTAAGCACTGTTTAGAACAGCTCAGGAAAACTGTCATTGGTTAACTCAGTAAGAAACCCTCATGCCTAAAGCAAGCCAAGCCAAAAATCTATACAAATTATCTGAATAAATAATATATGCACATCATTAAAAAAAATCAAGCTGTATAAAAGAATATACATCTTCTTTCCATCCTGTCCCACAGCTTCTAGTTAGTTCCTCTCCTTACACACTTGCTGTCAGTGGTGTTTTGGGTACCCTTCCGGAGGGTTTTATACATCTATAAGCAAATATTAAGATACAGTCTCCATTCCTTAAAATAGATGGCAGCCATAGCATATGCCATACATTTTAGAAAATCTTTATTTACTCAGTAATATAACTTGCAGATCTTTCCATATCAGTATATGAAAAGCTTCATTTTTTGAACTATTACATGTATCCTAATTAGTTTTAACCAGTCATCTACTGATGGGTACTGCAGCCATTTCCAATCTTTTGTGATTATTAATCATTACTACATATACCTATTTTATACTATTACAAATGACTCTTATACACTAATTTTGCAAGTAAAAAATGAAATTGTTGGATCTTCAGCAGTATCTTTCAAAATATATAAAACTGCAAATGCAAATACCCTTTTACAGGGCTATGCCCATTTATGTTCACCAACGATACATGAAAATACATTTCCCTAAGTCTTCTGCAACTGTACTTTGGATGATTAAAAACAAAATCCACAAAGCTCCTAAAGAACTTTGAGCTCAAAATATAACTTACCCAACACAAACTTATTCTCTGAGAAAAATGAAGTTCATACTATAATAACCAATTGGAAAGAGCTGTGTCTTATAGTCCAAATGAAGTCCCCAAAGCTATGTTTTGAGTGATAAGTTTTTTTCTAACACAAAAATTTCTACTCAAATTAAAAATCTAGTATTGAATAGCAGGTAATTTCTCAGGTAAGAATGGTGCTGGTGTTGGCAGTAATAATAATTTTTAAACTGCCATTTTACAGAAGGGAAGTGAAGCTCAGAGAGGATCAGTAACTTGCCAAAAATGGCTCATTAACTGGTAAACCCTGATGTGCCGACTCCAGAGTCTAAGCTTTTAACGGAGATGATGCCTAAACCACTTGGAGTTTCACAGGTTCAATGAAAACAAAAGATTTGGGTTTTCCCTCTCACTCTCCCACCACCTACTAGCTATGTAAATCACTTCACCTTAATGGAAGCATTTTATAAATGTTTTGTTACACGCTATACACTCATTAAAAAATTAAGTATTGTTACTTGTAAAAAAGGTGGTTGGATTATATTACCTAAGGTTCTTTCTGCTTAGACATTCCATTGTTGATATGATCTATTCATTATATGGAGAAATATAAGAGCAATCAAAAAGGATTTTGTGCCATTGACACGTTACTGTTACATTATTAAGAAAAACGACTCTTGTGTCCAAATGCCTCTTGCTGTTCTGACATTCTCTGCTCCTCCCTCCACACCTTAAACTAAGGCAGAGCTTTCAAGTTCAGATCACAGGTCTGACACTGGATATTCCTAATGGCCTTCATCAGCTCTCTCTACTAATTTTTGGTGATATATATAGAGAGAATATTTCTTCTCCTTCTCAGAAACTCTTTCCAAAGTGCTTTGAGGAAAGACTTTGAGAAGACATTGTGAAATAGCATGATTCAGTATCAAAATACCTTCATGTTTCAAATTTTTAATTGTTGAATGAAGAAAATTATTATGAAGCTGTTGGAGTAAAACTGCTATGCTAAAGAGACCATTATTAGCATTCTTTGCCTCACATTCACACAGATAAACAAAGCAAGTGAAAAGGAAAGGACTCTGTATTTTAAAAACCTTCATACTACAGCAGGGGTGTCCAACCTTTTGGCGTCTGGGCACATTAAATATGCTGTGACGTGTAATCACATATACACAGAAACTCTCATAATGTTTTAAGTAAATTTATGGTTTTGTGTTAGGCTGCATTCACAGCAATCCTGGGCTGCATGCGGCTCATGGGCCGCAGGTTGGACACCCCCAAAAGGAAATAGAAAGTAACTGTATTCTATTTCTGCTTGATAAAAGCTAAATTCAATTACTACACAAATCTTTGAAGTAAGACATATTTATATGAAACAACTGTAACAAGTAGTCAAGAATACATTGTAATCTATCGAAAAGACTACAGTCACATGATGTTTTGTGTGTATTTCAGGAAGTATCTCAGTTCTAATTCATCATCCCCAGGTCTGTCATGTCCTCTCAAGGCTGATAAAATCTCTGGTTTCAAAGACCGGCCAACCCCCCTCCAACTCCACCACCTTGAGAATCCTCAGCATCATGTCACTTTTGCATATCTCTCCGGTGTTCAGGTCCCTACTCATTTCTAGCTCTTGGAACTTCTCTAGGAAACTCAACAAGGCGTTTTAGGAAATAAAATAATTTTATAATATTTTAACTAGCATTTTCAGGTGGTTTGTAGCAGGAGTGTTTCCAAGTTATCTAATCTGACACACTGCTTCAGCAGGAGGCATTTGATCCTTTCACCTATGTAAGACAGACAAGTGATCCCTTTATAGATGAGAAAACTGAAGTTCAGAAAGGTTAAAGGTTACTATTCATCAGGTTCACAGTTGTAACTGACTAGTGATTCATGCAAATACTGGGTTATTTATATTTTTCCCTAGATTTTAAATTCCATAGCAGGATGAATCCATGCCTGTTTTCACTATTGAATCCTCAATGACTGGCACAGTGCCTAACTCACAGTAGGCAGTCAATAAATATCCATTGAAAAATATTAATTCATTCATTAATGGCTAAAAAGTGGCAGAGGCAGGATTAGAATCCACCACACTCAGTGTCTAAAGTAAATAGTGACAGGAGTTAACAGGGAACCTCAGGGAGAGGAGCACACCTAAAGGAGAACACCCTCAACCCCATGGTCACTCGACTGTCGTTTACTAATTCACTCTGTTATTCGATGGATATTTACTGAGTTCTTAAGCACCGAGGGTGCAACAGTAAACAATATAAACAAGCTCCTGACCACACAGAGGCGACAGACAACAACAGTAATCACACACACACATTTAAAACTCAACTACGATCTGTGCCGTGCGGAATGGATGATGGGAAGGGCACAGCCCGTGAGGCTGTTTCCCCACCTGCAGTATTTTACAGACCCCAGCACAACGGCTAAGTGGTATGCAAGCGTCTTAAGGATGATGGGGGAGCTACAACTACTCTGGCATTAATTGTAGTGCCCTTTCAAATATCGGAAGTATAGTGGCTGAAAGCTGAGCTTTGAAGTCAGGTGATTATGAGTTCGAATATCCATTTCATCTTTTATTTGCCTCATCTCTTTGCGTTGATTCTTCATCTATAGAATGGCAGTAATAACTACTCACAGACTTGTTGTGAAGATAAAATGAACCACTAATGTATGCAGTTTATCAATGGCCCGTTGCAAATGTTCAATAAATGGTGGCTATGTTTATTCCCCATCTAAGGTCTCATTTCTCAAGTAGGAGTTACGTTACTTATCTTAAGATGTTCTTCCTGGTTTTCTGTCACCAGCACAGATTTCTTTGGATGACCAAATTACTTCTTTCCTTATCTACTTAATTACCACTTTTATCAATTTGCTTATGTCCAGAACTCTCCTATAAACTCCAGATCTGGATACTCAAACTGCCTCCCCAGCCTCTATAACTAGATGTCTAAAAAGCTTCTCAATCTTAAAATGACACCTGATGATGATGATCCTGATACCATCCCCTCTCTTCCCCACCCCCTGCTACTCTTATGGCTTTCCCAACTTCAGTTAATGGCAACTCCATTTTACGGCCATATAAGACAAAAGCTTTGAAGTCACCCATGACTCTCTTTCTCATTCTCAGCAAATCCTGTTTGCTCTATCTTTAAAATATATCCAGAATAGAACAACTCTCTACCTCCATTGCAACTATCCTGGTCTGCGATGGTTAATTTTTTGTACCAATTTGGCTGGGCTATGGTACCCAGATATTCAATCAAACATTATTCAGGATGTTTCTGTAAGGGTGTTTTTTGGATGAGATTAAAATTTAAATCTGTGGACTCTGAGTAAAGCATACTGCCCTCCACAATGTGAGTGGACTGCATCTAATCAGTTGGAGGTCCTAACAGAATATTGGCCATCTCTCCACAAGAAGGAATTCTGCCAGCAGAATGCCTTTGGATTCTAACTGCAACTCTTTCCTGGGTCTCCAGGTTGCTAGCCTACTCCATCAGAGCTGGAACTCGTCAGGACTCCACAACTAAGTGAGCTAATTCCTTAAATAAATCTTTTTATATATACACCTTGCTGGTCTTGTTTCTCTGGAGAACCCTGACTAATACATGGTCCATCCATGTTGTCACAAATGGCAAGATCCATTTCTTTTTCATGGCTGTGTAATATTCCAGTATGTTACCAATCTGGTTGGTTTTCTGTTCTTATACATGTTCTACTACAGCTTATTTTCAAAAAGCGGCAAGAGTGGTCCTGTTAAGTCCAATTCAGATCTGCAGGGAACCCTTCAATAGCTTCCCCACCTGATCTAAGCACAAACCCAAAGTCCTCATGGCCACTTACAAGGCTGCAAGTGATTCCCCATCCCCATCTCCTCTCTCACTTTATCCTCTGCTGTCCTCTTCCTGTGCCCACTCTTCACTATCACTTGAACACATCGGGTGTGCTCCAGTCTCAGGGCCTTTACACTTGCTATTCCCTCTGCCTGGAATGGTCTTCTCCCAGATATCCACACAGCCAGTTCTTTCACTTTCTTTAGATCTTTACTCAAAAATCATCTCAGTGAGATCTTCCCTGCTACAGTTTCTAAAATTTCTACCTCCTCATTCTTCTTTTGTCTTCTGTTATGTACTTTCTCTCCTCTGGGTTTCCTTCCCCTTAATATTCATTCTCACAGACTACATGTTTTCCTTCTTTGCTATTACCACCTGCACCAGAACTGTACGCTCAATGACGCAGGGACTTTACCTGCTTGGTCACTGCTTTAACACAGTTTTTACGGCCCTGGCGCTGAGTGAGGAGGTTGTGGTGTTGGCAGGTTCCAGGCAATTCGAGCTCCCAATAGGATGATCCCGTTTGTTTGCAACAACAGCCTGGTGACGAGGGCCCGTGTGAAAGGCAACACTGATGACACCATCAGTGACCTTAGGAAGCTGACTGCAGCCCAAACTGGTTCACACTGGAATGAGATCGTGCTAAAGAAGCGGTACGCGATTTTTAAGGACCATGTTTCTCTGGGAACTGTGAAATCCACCTTGGGATGAACCTGGAGCTTTATTATCAAGAGAGCAGAATTCCTACCCCTTGTCCTGCCCTCCCCTCTCCTCCCACCCTTACCCACCACACTGGTATGGACACTAGTTTTTAAAAAGTCATGTTAACAAAAACTTGGAAGCAGAAAAAGAAAAGACACAGTTTTTAGGTTCTAGAACAATGCTTGGCACATAGTAAATATTCAAGATAAATTTAAGTGAAAGAAAAAACCTCAAAGCCTTCACTTATACTTCATTGTCTTTCGATTCTCTTTCTGGGGGCTGCCGACTCTTTCTACCTTTTCTGATCCCACCTCTGCTGCCTTGCCATTTACTCACTCAGGCTCCACAACTCATCACTTTTAACTTATAACCTGAGGGTCTAGGCTGGCGCCTGAAATTCTCAACTCCATCAATCTGTCAAGCTTTTTCCTTTCCCTCAACTCTGTCAATCTGCCAAGTTTTTCCTTTTCCCTCCTCAAGGACAGGTTGAAATCTTTATTAATAAGAACAAAACCTTCCTAAACCTAAAAATTACAACTGAAGAATGCCATTAACTTATTTTCAGACACAATTTTATACTCTACTAGTATCAAAATTACTTCCTATACACAATGTAAATACACTAAATACTAAGTCTAACATGCCTGTCTGCTTATATGATTGGTAAAATAAACTAGCCAGTATCAAGTACTACTTGAATAGAATTGTAGTGGAAATGAAGCAATAATATGTGTTATGCTTTTTTAAAAAGTGGCAACAAAGTTTGGAATATATTATTGGATTTTAGCAAGTGAAGGTTAACAAGAAAAGAAAGAAGACTGAAACAGAGAAAAACTAGACATTACATGTATGTATTTTAAGTTTATTTTTTAATAAACCAAATTTTGATTACTAAAGTTAGTATTAGTTTGAATTGCATTAATACAGTTAATAATTACTATGTTCATTTATCTAGCTATAATTTATTCATTTGTTTATTCATGAAGCTTTAGTTATTGACTGTGAACCAGACATAAGAACTATAAAAATAATTAAAACATGGGTTTCCTTGAGTCTAGGGACTGTGATAAGCAGATACATAAACAAAAAAAATTTAATACAGTGTGATAAATGTGATGATAAAGTACGAATGAAGTTCAGAAAAAGTATAGTATCTACTTACATTAAAAAGTTGTTTTTTAGCATGTGTTCTAATCTGTCCTTGGTAAGAAAAGAGAAAAAAGAAAATTTATTATTAAACGCAATTATTTCATTATATTTAATTAACATATTGAAAGAGTGAATGTATTGGGCTTTGTCCACAAAACTAATTACCTTTTGGCCAGGAGCTATGAACTTGTGACAGAGCTCAACATCTTCAGGACAGTGTGAGAGAAGCGTCGTCGTCACAGACTTGAAGAGCCCCTCCATCACCTACGAGAAGTAACACAGAGGTGCCTGACACGTACGCTGCTCTATAGGAAAAACCTGTTCAGGGCACTGCAAGGATTGCTTTCCAGGTCTTAACAACTACAAATCCGGGAGGCCTCTTAATCCCGAGCACACTACAGCAAGTTCAGTTCTTCAGACTGATCAGAGGAGGAACTGCAACTTCTCAGAGTGGGTGAGAAGAGAAAGAAAAGTGTTTAAACCCTTTGGGAACAATTTCAATACTGATACTGAAGTGGGATGAAAATAAACAGTAAAATGGATGGACGCCTTTCTAAATTTCAGTATGCTCTCTTGTGGAATCATAACAACAACAGTACCTAGCTTGCAGGATTGTCGTGAGAGTTAAGTGAGATAACCCAGGTAGGAGACTTGGCTCAGTGCCTGGTTCACAGAAGCACAGGACAAACATTACTTGTGGAGAGTGAGACACCTTCGGAAGTGTTCATGCAGTCATTGGTAAATGGAACTAAACTTTGAAATTAGAGAGGCAAGGAGGTGTATCTGTATCTAACTACATACATTTTTACTTTGCTAAAGCATAGGGTAAAAATAACACCTACCAGCTTACAGGGTGGGCAAAATAGGTTTACAGTTCTAAGTGAAACACAGAATTAATTCTTGCATTATCATTTATTAATTAGTGCATTATTTTCCATATGAACAACTGTAAAACTACTTCTGCTCACCTCGTATAAGAATTCATTCTACTAGAAGTGTCCATAGAAATCTCATGGGAAAAACTTGTTCATAGAAGAAAAAAATGATTGAAATGGAAAATATTTCTAAAATATCTTTAGCCAAAAAAAATTTTTGGTTTGAAGGCAATAAAATCACATCAGGCCCTCCAAATGTTGTACCTGTAAAGATACGTAGAATTATTAAGCACAGAGGCCGCGGGGGCAGGTGCCTTCCTCGCCTCCCTGGCGCCGAGGGTGCACCTACTAAGGCTGCAAACACAGTGGGCACCGGCACCTACTGAAATAATGTAACACGATCGGATATAAGAAAGCACTTAATTACCAAGTGACAACCAGATATATCTTTATATATTATGTTTTTATATTTATGCCTATTTTACATTTTTATATTGGGACCTATATATAGTATTCAAAAGTAAAAAATAACTGGATGAAAGAAGAACAAAAGGAAGCTGAAGATTTTTTACCTTGAGGCTGTATCCCCTTCAATCTAGCAGTGAGATAAAGAAATCACTGAGTAACTGAAGGGTTTCTGAAGAGCCACACCTTCAGTCACTAGAAAGGGCCGATGCACACGGGGAGGAGAGAAGGGCAGAGGGGTCGGACGGTACCCCTGAACTGCTGAGGGACACAGTACACCTGTGTGCAGGGTGAAGACTTTGACCACGGGAGCCGTTAGGTCGGCGTCTTTCATAAGCAGTAGATTTCCATCGGAAGAAGTAAATCATTGGCTTCTCTAACCTTGACTTTTAGACTATGCTCTATAAATATATCTGAAGGAAAAATACACTTAACTGAAGGATTAGCATACCCCTCAGATGTTTTTAGAAGTATATTACTCAATGGCACTAAAATAGTAATATTTAATTGCTATACCTCATGAGAGAAAATTCCTTTGTTTCAATATACTAATTTAATATTTAAGAGACTGCTCTTCATCAAGATAATAATTTCTACAGAATGTAACTTATACAGGGAGAAAATTTAAGAGAAGCAGGAGATCACTTTGGGTGGAGCATATTTTTTTCATTTATTTTTAGGAGAAAAGCTTATATTTTAATTAATTAAATAATTCACCAGTATATGCCCTGAGTCCCACTTAGCAGAGTACCAAGTACATAAGAATTATTTAATTATAGAATATATAATTACAGAGCAGAGATGATAACATTTAATAAATTCTGACACAATCGATGTATTATTTTTGTAACCTTTCCCTCTGGAATCTATGTTGGGGCACTGGAGACAGGGTCGAGGCAGAACAAACAGGGAGATAAAAAGTATGGCTCTGTCCCTTAACAATACTCTCACTGCCCGACTGAGTGAATCATATGGAACTGGGCTCAAACTGAAAGCAGCTTAAGGGACTTTATTGACTCCATGCGAGGCTCAGATCTGAATCCCTACAATCTAGCAAAGGGTTACTGAACAGTGTTACAACTGACATTTTTGGCCAGAGAATTCTTTGTTGGGGAGAGTGGGCTGTGCATTGGAGGATGCTCAACAGCATCCTTAGACTTTACCCACTAGATGCCATTAGCAACCACTCTTCCCCACTCCCTAGCAGGGGCAACCAGAAGTGTTCCCTGGGGGACACTGAGCTATAGGAATAGTAGATGTTAAAGGGGTGTGGAAGTAGATGCTATGGTGTGTGGCCAGAACACCCTGTCAGGACCAAGAGCTTTCTCTGCTGGGCATGTTCACTGCCAATGGTTCATGGACGACTCCCTCTTCAGAAAGAGACCAGGCCAAGAGTGCTGTGTTACCCATGGCTATGCCTCTTTCCAAGGCTAGCCGATGTCCAATGACTGGTTGATGGGGGGAGCACAAATGCCTACCCCTATGCCTTCTTATGGGACAGCTCTGAAGGATCATTTCAGCTCCAAAGTTCCTCACAGAACTGGCTGAGGCCTCTGTTTGTAAATGCATCACAGTTCACCTTTTCCCTCTGCCCAGTGCTGCTTTCTTCCTTTCCCTACAGGTGTGTTCTCTGGAGCATTTCCCAATAATCCCCTGTATGCTAATCTCTGCTTTAGAGTTTGTTTACTAGGAAACCCAACCTAAGACAGGATAATAAAATAGTGAGTCCATTCTGTTTGGTGGTATATTTGGTATTTATGTTTTAAGTGGAATTGGGTCATTTACTGGGTGAATGAGAAGAATATGTAGATGAATAGAAGTGACAGCTGATAAAAATTGCTAAAATAAATATCTTGTAATTATAAATCCAAACTAAGATGCTAACCAAAAGGGTACTGAATAGAGAATTCATAATAACAACAGTTAATTTCTGGGTACTTATTAATTGCCATGAGCTATGCTAAATGCCTTATTTACATTACCTGTCTAATCTTCTGAACTACCCTACTGAAGTAGGAATTATCATCCCCATTGTACAGGTAAGGAAACTGAGGCACAGAGAAGTTAAGCCCCTTGTCTAAGGCATATAGCAAGTAGCTGATGGAGTTAAGAATCAAACCCTGGTCCGCCCAGCTCTAGAGTCTGTGTGCTCTATCTGGACCATGGCCACGGCCTCCTAGAAGGGCCCCTGCTCCTATTTTTACCTCCCTCTAAATCATCCTTCATATTGCTGCTAGAGAGATTTTTCTAAAATATAACTCTGACCATGGCCTTTCCCCCTGAGAACTCCTTCTCCTTTAACTTTTGGATTAAATTCAAACTCCTTAGCATGGCATTTAAATACAAAGTCTTTCTTTCACGATCAGACTCTTGACTACCTCCCCAGCCTTGCTCCTTGCCCCCTAAACGAAGCTCTGCAGTGCCTGTGGATGAGTTGTAATATAGCGATGTAGAAGGTTCTCTAACCATAAAGATTTTTTTGTTTATTTTTTAAGATTTTATTTTATTTTTTAGAGAGAAGAGAAGGGAAGGAGAAGGAGAGGGAGAGAAACATCAATGTGTGGTTGCCTCTCACGAGCCCCCCACTGGGGACTTGGCCCACAACCCAGACATGTGCCCTGACTGGGAATCGAACCTGTAACCTTTTGGTTTGCAGGCCTGTGCTCAATCCACTGAGCTATACCAGCTGGGGCTAAGATGTTTTATTTATTTGCCTATGAAATAATAAGAGCTACTATTTATTGAGCCTGCTATGTGCCAGACCTTGTACTAGATGCTTTCCAGTATATACACTGTTTCTTTTACTCCTCACAATAACCTTATGAAATAGGTATTATTCTCATTTAGTTGAGGAAGCTAAAAATCACCAAGATTAGGTAACATCATAACAAGTTACTGGCAGGCCTGAAATATGAACTTAAATCTATCTGGCTATTGCACTAAAGGCATTCATTAGATGTTTATTAGATTAAGTAGTTCTTCATCTTTTTCATTCTATGAACACCTGTAATGCACAGATATAAAAATGTATACAGAGGCATTTTCATGTCACAGATGCCTGACATTTGGAAATTATTTTAAAACTTGTGTACCTACCTGCATGAGATCTTGAAGGCTCTCAACAAAAGAAATCTCTGCTTCTACCATATAAAACTCTGCCAGGTGTCTCCGGCTCTGAGAATTCTCTGCTCGAAATGTTGGACCAAAGGTAAACACTTGAGTAAAAGCTCTGCAATTCAAGAGTAAAAGTATAAAAATAGGATTCACATGATTAATTTCAAGTATTTAAAATACTCAGTGAGCTCCTAATGAAAAAAAAATTTTGTGCCTCTGTCTTGTCCACATATCCACACATATTAGCTACTGTATTTCTCTAATGGATGATAATAATAGTTTCATTAAAAATGTTACATTTATAGAAACAACTTTATCCTGAAGGAATTTGCAAATGCCTTACGAACCCTATGGCTCACTAAATATAGAATTGTCACTCCACTGCAGCTGCCTTAAACAGCAGCAACCACATTTCACAGCAATCAAGAACAAAGTAAAGGAAAAACACCACAGCCCAAGACGCCACACAGAGAATCTAGATAGTAGCAGTTAAAACTAGAACTTCATCTGGAGAAAGTGTGCTAATCAGCCCTGGCTGGTGTGGCTCAGTGGTTGAGTGCTGGCCTGGGAACCAAACCCCGGGGTTGCTGGTTTGATTCCCAGTCAGGGCACATGCCTGGGTTGCAGGCCAGGTCCCCAGTAGGGGGCACATGAGAGGCAACCACACATTGACGTTTCTCTCCCTCACTTTCTCCCTCCCTTCCCCTCGCTCTAAAAATAAATAAATAAAACTATTTTTTAAAAAAGTGTGCTAATTATTTTTTAAATATGTGGAAAAAAAATCAAATATGTAAAGTGATTTGCCTTGTTTAAAGTCTGCCTGAGTCCTTCACAACCATCCGAGTGTTTCAATTAATGCTGAATTACCACTCAAATTTGGGGGTAAGAGTGGATTCTGAAGACCTGTCTACTTAATTCTCTGGTTTTCAAAAGGAACTATAGCTCAACAATCTAAACATGAAAACAGTATTTTTTAATTCCTATAGAAGTAGACATTACCTCATTCTTTAACATTTATAATCAGTCCCCTCATACAAAAACAGGGCAACAACTGAGATCAGATCAAACATATATGAAGTAATGAATATTTCTTGAGGGCTACCTAATATTTGAATTTTAAGATTTTGCTAGAGCAAAAAAAAGAGGTTTGGGGTTCTTCAGCTACTATCCTTAGCATTCTTCGCCTGTCATTAGTCAAATAATATTATGATCAGAAATCACAGTTCAGAAAATAGACAGATTGTGAATATACATCCCAGTTTTTGTTTTCTCTTTTAAGTAGAGATACTCTGGGGAATGAAACAGTAAAACGATCATAGTGGAAATCAAAAGATTTTGTTTTTTTCTTTCAAAAGGCCGTATCAGTTAAGGCCTACTTGGTAAGAAGCTTAGGAATTTATGTTTTGGTTCTACAGCCACCTTCCTGAGACCATAATCAGTTGACCTGTGAGAACCTCAGCTTCTAATGGAAAAACAAACAGTAATAACTCAAGAATATTACTATGGTAACCTCTCTCCCAAGACTCAGGTCCAGGCTCGCCAACTAGAATGCCCCTGAAAACACTGAACCCACCTTGTGAAAAAGAAAACTCTTGCCACGCTTTCCCAAATAAAAAACAAAAATAGCGAACAATGCTGCTTTTGTTTTTACATTTCCCCCATTCTGCTAATCTCAGTTAATCCACTGAGTCACTCAAATCATCCCCCTCCCCCCCACCTCTTCCCAACTGCCCACATTTCCTGTATCATTCTGAGTACACAATTATATTGTTTACACCTAGGAAAGCTCTCTGAAATCTAGAGACTTTTCTTTATCTCCACAGATACTGTCTTAGTGTAAATAGACTCTTGTGTTTTGCTTGGAGAACTACAACGGTTCTTTAACGGGTGCCTGCCACCTGTCTTCCTCCTGCAGCCCCGAACTGCTATGATTACATACAGACCTGATTGTATCAGCCCTAATTTAAAAATCCCCACTGTTCGAAGGATGAAATGCAAACTCCTGACTTTGACTCAACTGCCTTCACACAGCTTTTTCTGCAGGGGCAATGAAGACACTCTCCTCACACTGCACTCCCCTGCACAATGCGGGACTTTCCTGTAGGCTGTGCCCGGCTAATGCCCATCGCTGCTCCTTTCCCTTCACGTGGCAAATCCCACTGCACGATGCAGCGTGAAGACGATGTTTTGTTGGGTGGCACACTTTAAACTTGTATGGTTTTATTAACCAGTGTCACTCCAATAAACTCAATAATAAATAAATAGATAGACAGATAGATAGATAGATAAATAAAATAAAAGTATATGTAATGAGGGGGAAAAAGAACCCAAAACCAAAAAAAGGGGCAAATTCTCATCTAACCTTCAAGACTTGGCTCAAGTGTCACTTTCTCTTTGTAACTTTGCCATACACTCCCACATTTACTATATCCTCTTTTATATAACTGGAACACTTTATTCATATACTTGTTATACAGAACATAGCACTTTGACATTATTCCTTTGAGTATCTTCCTCCCCCAATAAACTATGAAATTTTCCAGCGCAGGAATCATGTTTTATTCATATCTGCATCTCCAGTGCCTAAGACAAAACAGATGCTCAAGCTGGATGAATGAGCACTAATGACAATGACAGGCTTCCTCAGTTGTAAACTGGAAAAGCCCAGCCTCCTTGAAAACAGCAACATCACAAACATGCACAGAAAAATACTCAAATCCACAGGGTGGGGCAAAAGTAGGTTTACCATTGTGAGCACGTCAAACATAGTTGATCCTGGTATTATTTTCCACATGAACCATGGTAAACCTACCTTTGCCCCACCCTGTATTTTACTGTGCCTGTTACCCAGTACCTAAAATGGGTCAAACAGTCTAGGTTGGTCCCAAACAACAAATTCAAAAATAAGAAGGCCTCGCATTTCCAATCTATGACTATGCAATCTGTAGGTAGATTGTCAATAGTATATCTAAATAAATAGAATGACATTTCTTTCTGGTATTGTACCACAAAAAATTGTGTATACAAATGCACACTAATAATAAAAAATATTTTATTGAGGTTTTTCGGGGTATAAGTAGAAATGAGGTGACCTCGGTAAACTTACTCTGGGGGCTGTGGGGGAGATTTACAAGAAATGGGCAGTTTCTGAAATACAAGGGAGGCCAGGGGCTGGCTGCTCCAAAGAAACACGTTATCTGCGTCATACCAGACACAGAGAAAACTGGTTTCTAAAAGAGCTGCAAATTCAAGCCATGAGGGCGTCTGCCTCTCACATGGCAATTCTGGTGAGGGTGCTCCAAAGTGAGCAGCAATAGGGGTGTTCTATTTAACAATGGTTAACAATTTCCCCTCTGGCAATGCAGGGCAAGCTCTCTAGTATAAAATACAGAAGAGGCTCAGGGATTTTATTTTAACTCTAGTGGAGATCAGGCTCTAATCGAGGTACCCAAGAGTTAAGTATTATCCTACTCGGGTAAGTAAAAATGATGGCTGTGGTACTTGCTCTGAATTAACAGAGAGCTAAAGGGAGCTGGAAGCTATGTTGAAAAATTGCCTAAGTCAGCATCCAGTCTTCAAGCAGATGAATGTTTAAGTCATAAGTGTCCCCTATGTCAGTGCCCTGTGCTCTATTTAGACCAGCAGGGACAGCAGTGGTGGCAGAGACAGTGGCTGCTACTAGTAAGTGCTCCTTGTGGGCCGGGCACTAGATGTAAGAAACTTACAGTTAACTCCTCTACATTTAACTCAATAAACTATGTATTGCTATTTCTATTTTTCAGGCTAAGAAATGGAAGTCCAGAGAGGTTAAGCAGCTTTCCCAAAAGTCACAGAATCATAGCCTAGTAAGTGATGGCGGTCACATTCAAATCCAAATCTGACTCTAATGGTCCCAGGCTTAATCATGACATTGACATAACAATGCTTGTAACTGAACACTGGCAGCCCCTTCTCCAAGACAGCTAGGGTAAGTAGTTGGTACATTTTCCTTCCTTATGAATAGCTTATTTGTTTTATGTGTTAAAATTACAGCTCTCTAGGATATGATGCCTTCATGTAAATAATGAGAATGATAAATTTTCATCAATATTCTGTTACCTTTAGCAAGTCATTTAGTCTTTGTGATCCTGAAATTCTTCCATAAGTGAGAGATGAGGGCAGTTTGGCATTAATTTCTAGTATCTTTGCAATGACTTTTGTCTCTAGGTCCATGTGACATTTCTCTTATTTTAATTTATGCTGATTTAAGTTTTTTCCTCCGTCTTCCACAGACATGAATACCATTTGCAGCAAGACTTGGGCCAGCCAACATTTAAAATAGAATCTGAGAACAAGCCTATTTCTGAAATAAGATACAAAACCAGGTGAAATGCCAGTATTGCTGCGAGAAGAAACCAGCAGAAAAAGGAAACACTCAGCACGACAAAGCATTCTTGTGCCAGATGACAGAGAGAGGAAAGCTGCAGAAGGGCCATCCGGGAGCCTGGAGCCAATGTTTAAGATAACAAAAGTACACCCAATACACACTGACCAAGGCAGCTACAAAATGGCTTTTTAAAAGTAAAATAGTTACCAAAAAAGGTTCTTCAAAGGTCATTTTCTCCCTTGTGTGGAGTTTTATGAGGCCCTGAATTGGCAAGTGGAATACTATGAAATGGTCACTGATTGCCTGGTCTAGTTTTCTTTCTGGCCCTGCAATTTAAGAGCTGATCTTTATATTTTGAAAGAAAGAGGAATTATGTCTCTTTAGCTGGGGAAGAACTTAATCAGCATAAGGTGGATCAGCAACTCTCCCACGGGCCTCCGACTTCCTGTCCCCTATCACTCCTGTCCTGTCAGCGAAGTAAGGTTCACCGAACTCAGGGCAGCTTTAAAATGACTTTTACTTACTGATTTTCTTAAAGAGAGACAAAGGGAGAGAGGAAAAAAGAAAGGGGAGGACGGGAGGGAGAGAAAGAAATATTGACTTGTTCCACTTATTTATGCATTCATTGGTTGTTCCTTGTCTGTACCTTGACCAGAGACCGAACCTGTAACCCTGAGGTATCGGGATAATGCTCCAACCAACTAAACTACCTGGCCAGGGCTAAACTGGCTTTCAAAACAGTCTGTCAAGTTGGGAGGTTTGGACAGCTACTTGCAAAAAAATGAAACTCGACCACCAACTTACACCATATACAAAAATAAATTCAAGGTGGATAAAAGACTTAAATATACACCATGACACCATAAAAATCCTAGAGGAAAACGTTGGCAGAAAAATATCAGATGTTCCTCGCAGCAACATCTTTAATGATGTGTCCCCTAAAGCAAG
>VMDR010009416.1:0-33513 GCA_007922815.1 Macrotus californicus
TCTATGTCTTCTGTATCTCCCCTTCATGGCTTGGTTTTAAGTGCTATTAAGTTATATTTAGCAAAAGACAAGCATGTCTATTTAGTTGTACACATCACACATAACATCTAAAGAAGTGCATAACATCTGTTGGAAGCATTATTTTTCATTTTCTCATCAAATCGGTTCTTACCCTGGAGAGATAGTGGCAGTGCCTACTGAATCTTTTCCTCTAGAGCTGTGCTCTTGAGTTCTGCTCTAGAAGAATAAAAATCTACTAAACTGTTTGCTCAGTGATACCAGGAAGCTCTCTAAGAAGAGTCACCAAAGACAGAGAATACACAAAGGGTCAGTGCACACCAAGGCTAGCGAAGAGAAAAAGTCTCACTTTGTGTTTTCCCCTTCCACCCTTCAAATACCGAGTCTCTGCCTATGATTCTCAACCTCTTCAAAAACCATTTCGGTTCCAGGACAGTTCTTCAAGATCCCAAAATTTACTTTGCCTTGTTCTAAAGTAAGTGATGGATCATGAAATTTACTATTACTACTTACTGTTACTACTGATAGTAGTAGTCTTTGGGGTTGAATGTTGTGGAAGCAAATTCAACCCAAATTACCATAAGCAAACCAAAAGAGAATTTACTGGCTCCCATAACTAAGAGGAATACTTTTTAGTAAATCCCAAGAATGAAGGCCTCGCTGACTTGGGGCTGCAAGAACTCTCTTGTTCTCCTTTCTCTCTGCTTGCCTCTGCTTTTTGGCTCATTCTCTCCCAAAGCTGGATGTCCATCCTGTGACTAAGGAATAGGACCACTGGTCTCTCTAGGCCTACATTAGACCAGCTGAGCAACACAGCGAGGAGAGGTAGTCTAATTCCACTGGGACCCACATATTGATCCTTAGAAAGAACCCAGTTAGCCCTACCATAGTCAAACACCTACCTCTTAGAGGGAAAACTATGACTGGAAAGACCTGGGCCAAAGAGGAAGGGTATGTTACCAGAAGCAAAGAAATAAGAAGGCTTTCAGGAAAGGATAAAAAAACAATAGCTTCGAAGGCTCAGTAAAAATACTATTTGGTATCTGTGCAACTTAAAAGTAACCAAAAATGAATACATGTGTTTTGCTTTTCTTTTCCAAGTTAAATTAGCAATTAACATTTTAAAATCCTGAGAATCCCCTCCAAGAATCCTCATTTCCAGGTTTGCTTCAAAGATGGAAAGTTCTGATCACTTTCCCAAATGTTCACAAATACAGTATGTCAAGGATGCCCTTTTCATTGGGACAGACCCTTCCTCATTCACACTGGCCTCTGTCATTCATTTCTGTCACTCACCTGGCCTTGCAGGCATTTGAGAGTATGACCCTTGACTGATATGGCCCCTCAAATGTGTGGACATTGTTTCTTTTTACCTTCTCAGCAGTGCTTGCTTTACATGGGGGTCACTGTACCCCTGAGGAAGCTGAGTTCAGAGAGTCTTCATGACATGCCTGAGGCCATACAGCTAATAAGTGAAGGAGCGAGACTTTTAATGCCTGTCTCAAATCTAGAGTTTTAAGGTCGAACTTCTCAACTTTATTTTTACTTCTGTTCAAATAAAAACTTGGGCATATCACTGATGTGTCAATGAATGGAAGCTGAGCTCTGTAGCTGTAGTAGGTCTTGGGAGCTCAGGCTGGAGACCCACAGGGCTTGGAGCACCCTCACTTTTTTATTCTATTACCACCCCTGCTCCCACCTGACTTGACTCACCCATTGGCTTCTGAGGCATCTTTACAGAGCATAGTGAGAGACATACTCATGCTAATGTTATTAAAGTGACAGATATGAAGTATCTAGTACTCTGGGAAATCAACCCTTTAGGAACGTGAGAGAAACACACTTATAATGTAAGACATAATACATTATAAATTATAATAGATAATTATATTATATAAAATATATAATTATAATAATATACTTATTATATAAGTATGTAATATAATTTTATATAATGTCTTTATATAATTATATAACATATAATTATACTGTGTATTTTAATATTCATATATGTAGTTTGAAAGGATGTTTGCAATATAAAAATAATATGCCTTGGCTATATAAATAGTATGATATGAAAAGAGTCTCCCAAGTTTTTGTAACCAAATAACTCAAGGGAGAGGAGATATGTCAGCTAAGGTTTGTTAAGAAAAAAATAAGCCACTTGATTATTTCAGTATAAAGCCGTTAATACAGGCATTGGAGGTTCACACGGCCATGGGAAGGTTAGGCGACAGAGCCGAGGAAATCTGCCTGTGAAACCAGGACAGGGCCACCCAAGGGCACCTTGGTGAGCAGCTTGAGCTCTGCTGGAAACAGCCAAGTGCAAGTACGTGAGGCATGAAGCGCCCCAGGAGGCAATTCTGGGTTTGCAGTGGCCTCCAGAGAACACGGGCTTTGCCTGCTCCTCTGCCTTGCAAACCTTACACAGATTTTTTTCATTAGCAAATTCTAGACTGGAGCAGTATAGGAATGGGAATGGGGATAAATGCAATTATTCACTTCCTCTCTGCCTTAAGAGTCACGGAGATGCAAAGCTGACCATAAGCAATCCAAACAGGGGCACCTCTGGAACAAGTAAATGTGGGCAAAGGAAACACTGCTTTTCCCATCTGGATGGGCGCTGCCTGAGGCATGTCTGTTCAAGCACATCCAGGGCTCGGCCTTCAGTGTGCAGTGTCTCCCGGTTCTTCTCTCCCTTGTTGAGATGGAGGATGTACCCTTGTTAAGGTTACAGAGAATGGAATCTGACCAAAGACTGTCAAATTCAGGACAAGTAGATATGCATTAAGACAGAAAATATAAGTAATACATCAATTGAAACTGACATTTAAGTATAAGAAGACAAACAGACACTGGGACTTGGTAGGATGGAACTCTTGGCAAGGATGCACTAGTGGAAGCATGAAGTCTTCCGAACACAGATATTATAGTGAAGGCTGGAGTCACACAGCACAGCACAGGCTGCCAGTTTCCTACTCTCACAAGTCTCTTTTTCCTTCTAATTAAAAAAAAAGGAATTAGCCAGGCGTATTGCCACTTAGAATATAATTCTACATTTCCTACACAATCCCCTAGTAGCCCTGCCACAAAACGTTCACCAACGATTATAAGCAGATGCATCATATGCATCTCAGAAAGAATGCACTCTTTTCCACTTCCTCCTTCCTACTGCTTGAAATGCAAGTGTGATGGCAGGAGCTCCAACAGCCATTTTGCACCAGGTAATCTTAAGAATGGAAGCCATAGGCCAAGGATAGCAGATGAAATTAGTAGAAGTCTTAGTCCATGATAAAATTGTTAAAGCTACCTTAGGATTTCTTTTACATGAGAGAGAAGTAAGCCTCTAAATAATGAAAGCCACTATAGTGAGGAGGGTCTTGGTTAAAAACAGCCAAATGCAATTCTGAATTGACACATGATCAAAGCTATCAGATGATACTTTCTTAGAGTTCAAGCCCAAGAAAGGGGCTGAAAATACAAATGTCTTCAGGGCATTGGTAGGTAATTGAATAAATAAATGACATCAGTAAAGGAGAGGCATTGGGAAGATCAGAACATGACCAGCAAACAGATAATGTTAACTGACTTAACAGAGAGAATTGGAGAGCAATTATTAAAATCTCTTTTTATGTCAGACTCCCATCCTCAATGAACTGGTTCTAATCGGTCACAAATATACCACATCACTTCCCTGCTTCAAGCCATCTCCATTGGCTCAGGATAAGATGTAAACTGCTTAACTGGCCTGCAAGGCCAGTCTCCTCTCACTCCTGCCTGTCTCTCTAGCCTTGCCTCTGCCTTTTCCCCCAGACTCCCCAGCTTCGGCCATCTGCAGATGGGTAAACCCACCCCGAGCAATCTGGAACGCGCCCCCCCCACCTCCTGCTCTCAACCTTGCCTTCCCCATAGGCATCCCTGTCATTGCCTCCCCGAGGACTCGCAGATCATGGCCTCCTATGTGAAGTCTTCTCTGAGCACTACGGATGTTCCAAGAAAAGAGATGTTGCTTTCAGGTGCAGGAATTAGGAAAACATTAGTTGCAGAGGTGCCATCTGAGATGGGGCTTAAGTGATAAGTAAACTTTTGAAAGGCTAAGGCCAAGGAAAGAAAAACTATATATCAGAAACAGCAACATCAGGAACAAAGGCCCAGAGGTGAGAGATGTACTATTCATTCGAGATACAGCAAGTGGTCCAGCTTGGTTTTAACAGCAGGGACACACATAAGACAACCTTGCTAGGGAGAGCTCTAAATGTTTGATTAATGACACGCAGGTAAAAATCATTTAAAAGGGGGTTGTGGGGAGGTAGAAGAGGGTAAAAGGGGAATACATGGTGATAGGAGGGGACTTGACTTGGGGTGGTGAACCCACAAAACAATATACAAATGATACATTATAGAATTGTATACATCAGAAACCTATATCATTTTATTAAGAAATGTCACTCCAATAAATTCAATAAAAATTTTAAAATAAAGAAATGTAAATCATTTACCAAGAACATGCAGAAGGTTGTACTAGATTCAGTAGTTGTAAAGTCAAAGATACAGTCCCTATCCTTCAGGAATTTAAGTCTACTGAGAGAAACAGGCATGCAATATGTTTGGGGTAAATATTATGATACAGACATGCACAATGTGCTCTAGGAGTTCATGATACTGATTTCACTCTTATTTACTGAATGTCTAATGCACTGGACTCTGTACAAACATTATATCATTTCAGATTCACAGCATTCCTTGAAGGTAGGTATTTTTATCTCCAAGTTAAATGATGAGAAAACTGAGATTCAGAGAATTTGCTTGAGTTGGACCCTGTCCAAGGTCACATAGATAAAATAGTAGCATTCTTTCCACTACATCATGCTAAAGGAAGTTTACTTAACTTGGTGGACAATGAGGTGTCCTGGAAGGGTTTTGAGCAGAAAAATGACATATTTGGAGCAATGCCTTAGGAAGATTAATGTGGTCGTGATGTAAAGGATGGAAGGAGAGCAGAAAGGCCATTAGAAAGCTACTGCAGGTCCAGACTTGAAAGGATGAAGCTCAGAAGTGGCTGTTTAAAAAAAAAAGTGCTCTCATTATGCTTGTGTGTGGCAGTCATTAGTGCTGTTCACCAAATATTCTGTCTCCCCTTCCCCTGGGCATATCCCTTGCCCCTTTAGAGTTAGGTGAGGTCACATGACTTGCTTTGGCCAATGAAATGTGAGTAGAAATGACAGGAATCACATGGCCTGTTTTTCCTCCGGCCACAGCAATGCAAACGGATCCAGAGAGTACTGGCCTGTGTGTCTGGGAGCTGGCGTGAAAATAATGTAGAACAGTATCCACTCTGGTCCACGAAGGACAAGAAGCATTATCAGTGAGAAATAAAACTAATTTATTTTAAGCCATTAGGATTTTGGGCTTGTTTGTTACCGCAGCATTACCCAGTTTACCCCAACTCATAGCACAACTTCCTGAGGCTCAGTCACTTCAAGCTCTGCTCCTCAAACTTTAGTGTGCACTCTAATATGTGGAGATATTGTTAAAATATAGATTCTGACTCAGTAGATCTGGGGTGAGGCCCAAACCCTACGTTCCTGACAATCTCCCAGTCCCGGGGGGTGCAGATGCTGCTGGCTCCCTCTTGCACTCCCGCCAAGAGTCTAAAGCTGCACTGCCTAAGGTGACTTAACACATAAGTGGCTATTTACAACTTCAATTCACTAACGTTAAATACAATTTAAAATTTAGTTTCACAATCATACCAGCCACATTTCAAGTGCTCTGAAGCCACACAAGGCCACTGGCTCTAGGTTTAACAGCAGAGAACTCTTCAGACTTTTACATCATCACCAAAAGGTTTTAGTGGATCGTGCTGTTTTAGAACAATATCCAGAAACATAAGGTGACAATTATCCGTGGCAGCTTAAGGGATGGAAACGGTCAAGACACAGGCGAGGAGAGTTGCTGGTATCAACCAGCAGTCCAACGGAGAGCAGAGGGCTTTCAGTCCCAGGACGTGAAGCTGAGATGGAAGCAAAATATGACATTCGAGCTGGGTACAGGACAAATCTCTGCCCTGCCTGATCATTTCTTTCCCTGGTGGGTCACTTTGAGAGATCCCATTTCAGGGAAAGCAGTTCCAGGGAGCCTTCTCTCTCTTTGCCCTGATCTTGTCTATCCCATTCCACTAATCTGTTTACTTCCCCCAGAAAACACAGACACCAAGTGTAACACTTGTTTTTGATCTCCTTCCCCCAAGAAATCAATAGCACTCAGAGAGAGCGTGCCTGTAAGCACTGCCAAAAGAGCTATAGAATTACACAGTGCAGTAGGCATGTGGCTAAGGGTGGTTGCGAGCTGCTGCCTGCTGCCTGCTGCCTGCTGCCTGCTGCCCAGGAGGCTGTACACACTGGTGCCCATGAACTTGTCTCCCTTCCTTTCCCTCCACTGGTAATTCACACAAGAGAGAACCTCCTCTCATCCTCTCTTCCCCACCCTCATTTACCCAGAAAATAGTAGATCTTCAGGGTAGATTTTTTTAAACTTCAAGCTTGGACAGGAGTTACCAACCTGAGGTCTGTGAACATAATGGAATTGTAGGTAAAAGCGTGGTGTAGGTCACATAATCCCCACGGCCCCCTAAGAGTAGCAGGGAAGTGAGGAAGTAACAGGGCGGCTGGCTCCATCCAGGTTGTATGTGGCCCAGTGCCTCTGGGATTAGACAAGAGCAAAAGAACCTAAAAGAAACTGAAGGATTAAAAGAGAGGAAGAGAAGGACAGACAGAAGTGAGAAGCTGCTTGTGACAGACAACGTGTGAGTGACCTGCTGAAAAAGCCACTGAAGACCGGAAGGAATCAAGGACAATGTCATCTTAGGTGACAGCTCAGACCACATACCCCATGAACATTAACTCACTTCTTACCCTTCCCCATATTACTAAGGCCTTAGTCACGTTCCCAGGGAATAACCCAAAGTTGATTAAGTCCCCAAAGCTGGCAGCAAATAAGATTACCTATCACCCTCTTCCTCATTCCAGAAACCTGAGGCAGACCCCCAAAGGGCCACCATAGTCAGGTCAAGTTCTTTGAAGTCTGTGCTGCATCTTTAAACATTCTGAGTTTTCACTCTGTAATCTAGCCACACATGTTTAAATACAAAAATCATGATTTTTGTTACAGATTTTAAATACTATCAATACCTCAACACCCAGAAAGCCAAGCCATGCCTACCCTGTGTATTCAGGAACTTCCTGTCACATGGACCCCCCCAGATTTGTAACTCTGTGTGAGAAGCATGACAGACTTGGTGAACTCCTTGGACATTTTGCGGACATGTGCCATGTGCATAGCCCTTGCAAGGTGCTCCTAATACAGAGATTTAGAAAGACTGCCTTCAAAGAGACTCACAGTCTAGAAGGTACAGAGAAGCAGTCATAATTCTGTGCATGGATGTGCCACAGCAGAGGAAAAAACAGGGTGCGAGGGACCAGCGGAGGGCAGCGAGAACCTTTGAAGGTACTCTGAGATCATCTAGACACGAGCCTTTGCCTAATAGTCTTCCCAAGGGTGTGACTCCCTTTAAAGGAAGAAAAAAAAGAACTCCTTGGGTTTTCTCGCACACCAGGACCCTCTGAGAGGAAGAAGGCCCCACTGGAGGTGCAGGCAGAGAGAGACCTGCGCACCAGGTCTACCTTCACTGCTGGATCAGAACAGTCCCTGCTCGCTCAGTCGTTTCTCTGGGTTGTGATGTCACACACACACACATCCCATAACTTGAGGGAGAGCACAGAAGGGTGGCTGAAGAGTAAACAGAACACCTGTGACCACAGCCCTTTCCTCAGAGGATAGTCAACTGGAAATACAAAACAGGTCCTTGAGCAAGTCTCTGGGAAATTTAGGATGGGTCCATTAAAAACTCCACATCCCTCCAGTACACAGGTCAGCTGACTTTTTTGGTTACAGGCTAGACAGTAAACACTTGAGGCTTTGTCCCCCACACCCGGTGTGTGTCAAAACTCTTCGCCTCTGCTCTTGTTGCTGGAAAGCAGCCCCAAGAAAGCCCTCCTCAAGTGGGCATAGCTGTGTTCTAGAAAAACTTTCTGAATGGACATTGAAACTTCTAGTTCATCTAACTTTTCCTTTCGAGAAATACTATTATTCTTTTGACTTTTCCCCACCCAACCATTTAAAAATGTAAAACACTGTTCTCAGCTTGAGGGCTGCACCAACGCAGGCCAGGCTCACCCACTCCCATTGTCTTGGTAAAGTTCTGCTCTCCAATCCACGGTGGCAAGTGGGTTTGAAGAAAACTCTGCCACTGTGTGCCACATTAGCCATGAGTCTATGTAGCCACGTGGCCGTGAGCACTGAAAACTTCTTGAGGCTATGGAGATGGATTTGTGTATACAAAAGCTTCCTTTTCTACTGAGAAATCTTTTCAAATTGTTGGATGGATACTGCAGGAAGTCTGGTTGCCAGGAGGTAAAGATTTTCATATTTTTATTGTTTGCAACAAACAAAGAAAAGAAGGAATTGAATTACTTCACCAAATAAAGAACAGACCACAGGCACAGCCTCCCAACAATAAGACAAAGGTCAGGGTCAGAGCAGGCGGGACCTGATGGGCTCCTGTACCCCCAGGCCAGGGGCAAGTGGCTTGGGTGGAGCAAGTGTGGCCTCCCATGCAGCCTTGCATTGTGGCCTCCCACGCTGCCTCCCACTGCCTCACCTGGATTCAGGGGTTTGTTTTCCTGTGAATAAGAGAAAGTCTCCCGGCAGCACATGCTGCAGATACACATCAATTCCAGGAAATGTTATCGCCAAACACTGCCTGCGTCATGAGCCATGAGCAAGGCCAGCTGCTAAGGAGTGGAATTTTCTATCTGAAGAGTTCTCGACAATGCAAAGTGCCGTTGAGCTCCTTGGAGACCCAAATTGGATTTCTCTTCTTTTTTCTTTTTTTTCCCCAACTTCAGGATCAACTTGGGTAGCAATTTGGACATTTGTTTGAGGGCCTGGGAAGTGAACTGATCATTTAAGTACTTCCACAAACCCTCTTCCTGCCCCTGCGCCTATTGTCTCCTGCACATAATAGACCTGTAGAGATTCAATTCCACCTCGTTCACTTAACATTTGCTGAATCCCCTCTAGTGTCCTACACTAAGTGAGTTGTTGGAGATAATGCAGTAAACCAGGCCAGTTTATTTGGGACTATGGCTAGCAGTGAAAACAGACATGTAACTAGTAATTTAAGTATGATACATATAATAATAGACATATCAAGTGCTATGAATGCATCCACAAAGGAAATCAACCTACTTCTGGATGTAGAGAAGACCTCCCTTGAGAAGGGACCTAAAGTTGGTGGCTAGGTGAAGAAGAAGAGATTTCCAAGGGAGGGAGTAACGTGTGTGAAGAACCCAGAGTCCAGATAGTGCGGTACAGCCACAGAAGAGAACTACCGCACTGCAAGAAGCTGGGAAGAAGCAAGGCCTGGGATTGTGGCCTTGTTCAACTCTGCCCCTAGCACAGGGGTTGACACAAGTGTTCGGCGACGGTCAGCAGCAACTTTCAGAGCTGACCTCTCTCTTCCCCTCTCCCCTCTATGTACAACTTCCTTCTACAGACCACGTTATCACAGAGAGGTCTGCATGCAGATCAATTATTTGTTTACAGTGCAACTCCTCATTCAAACCAGAAGATAGATCTTATTGATTTTGTATTCCTGGTGCCCAGTAAAATGTATGGATTCAATAGTGAAGGAAGATAGAAGAAGAAAAGCATGGAAAAACAAAGGAAGGAAGATGGAGCAAAGAAAACAAACTAGAAAGGACTTCAAGGCATTAAGTTAAACATTGTTGTGGTCGAGTAATTTCTTCCCTTGGCAACTAGGAAGATTGCAAGAATGTGACCTTCTGGGCATGGAAGGAAGAGGAGCCTATCTCTTTTCCACCCTTCGACTCTTGTTTCTCCACTTTTTAAGTGCCAGCTTATATTAGTCAGCTATTTCTGCAATGATAGTGCATGTCCAAACACCCCAAATTATTGAGCTTTATTTCTTGCTCGTAGGTCTCTAGTCCAACTGCAAATTGCCTGGGCCGAGCTGACCTTGTGGGATCCAGGTACCAGACTGAGGGTTGGAGTCAGGTTTCCTCCACACTGTTTGTTCACTTTGACCTGGCGTTGGTGCACCTGTGAGCTCCACAGAAGCTCTCCCCACTTTGGCTGGTACCATCTTTCTGCATTGGGTGAAGGTCAGTCACCTCACTATTTCTAGGTCTGTCTCACAGCTCACCCTGGAATTGCATATCTATCAGGTTGTCTCAGTCAAAATGTCCAATCCATTATACTATGGCAAGAGAGAGAAACAGAGTTGGTTTTTCAGAGTAGAAGATATCTGTATCTTATTTTATGCTGAAGGGTAACAACCAGTAAAGAGAAAGATGGGTTAATGAATTGGGAAAGAAATAAATTAACTGATGAAGCAAGAGTCTCAAAAGGCAAGAGGAGAGAGGATCAAGGGCATAGGTGGAAATACTGGCCTTAAACAGGAGGAAAGGGAAGGAGCAAGGAGTCACTTCCCTTCAAACAAGAGGGAAAAATTGAAGATGGAGTTAATAGAGAAAAAGGAGGCAGGGAGGTGAGGACTATGTTCATAAACCCTTATTCCTTCTTCTCTGTGTGCAGTTTATCATGATCAGAAAGAGGGGAGCTGGTAAGGAAGAGGACCTCAGGAAAGAACTGTACAGGTGGAAGAGCTTCCCTAGAGACAGGAAAAAAGCACTGAGGAAACATCCATAAGAGAAGTGTGTCCAGCATAGTTAGGGCCCCACTAAAGATGGAGATCAAGAGTCTGTTACATCCTCTCATCTACCAATAGGTGATTTTTCTCCAAAGCACTCTGCCACTAGGGTGTAATAGCAGGGAAAGTTGGTTGTTGACTGGATCCAAGATTGGGTGTCTGCTGAGCAAATCAAAGAACCGAAAAAAGGGAAAGTGCTGAAAGAAAGTGGTCAAATTGATGAGCCCTGGAGTAGAAGCTAAGTAGAGAGGGAAGTAAGATATGCAAAGCAGTAGAAAAGTCAAATCATTCAGGACCATGAGTCAAGTCTCATAACCAAACAATCTCTTATTAACAGAAGTTAATAAATCAACACATCATATCTTTTTTGAGTTGTGTTTTGGAGAACTCAAATAACATTCCTCCCCACCCCCAAGCTGCTTACCGCCTACCTGGGGAAACAAAATAAATGCATAAATAAATGCATGTTGCGCCAAAAAATGTAGCAATATTTAAACAACTTCAAGTATTTTAGAAATACAATGTGAGCTAGGGCATGGTGGCAAGGGTAGTGCATCCTTCTATTAGAACACAGAACGAGGGCTGGCTGCCAGACTTCTTCCCGTAAGGAAGGAACTCTTACCCATAGCTACCAGCAAATGGAAAGATCCTTGCTGGCAGATAGGATATGGTCTTAGCCTTTATGCCCACACTACCTGGCATAAACAAAAGGGGATGCAATAAATGTTTGAATGGATGAAAAAGTGAATGAATCTCTAAAAACCCTAACACCAACAAAAGGAATCATAGAAGCTGAGTTAAGTCAAGTAGAGATAAAAGCTGGGACCCTGAAAAAGGAATATTCATACTCAGCCTTTCATATATATACAGAGAGCAAGTATATCACCTAAAACAATCTCAGTTTTGAAAGAAGAGAAAGAAAAGAAAAAAATTTAATCACAAATCCACACTCACGGATTTAGGGCTAGAATTCACACTCTTGTATGAACTAAAAAAGCCCAAACCAAAACATACTACGTGTTTTTTGCCTTACCAGGAGTCAGGAAGAAAAAGACTCACATATTCTCCAATGAACATACTCTAATAATTCTTACTGACAAAGTTCCAGGGAATATGAACGTATGTTAGAAGAGGCAAACCATGAGAAAACAAGTCTGTTCATGTGAATAATAGCTCACAAGAGATGGTAGAATCATACCTGCAAAATCAAAGATAGCAGAATTATCAAACCAGAATATAAAATAAATATTTAAAGTAATAGAGCATAGAAAGTATTAAAATACATCAGAAGATTGAGGATATCAGGCTGAATTTAAAAAAAAACAGAAAAGAGCTAGATATGAAAAATACAGTCATTTAAAATGGAAACTCAGTGGCTGTAGTAAAACAGAAGTTCAGCAGTTTAGATGTAAGAGAAGACAGAAACAGTGAGCTCTAAGATCAGAAGGATTTACCAAAATACAGCCCAGGGAGAGATAGAAATATGAAAAAATATAGAAAGATATTGAAAAAAAGAGTGACAAAGTCTTCAAAGACCTAACTGGAGTTCCAATGACAAGAATAGAGAGAATGGGAGAGAAAAATGTTTGAAAAAATAATAACTGAGAATTTTTCTGAATTGGTATCTAAAGTTAAAGCCCACTTTCTCTATTAAGGAATGGTCTAGGATTAGACAACATGGTCCCAGTAGCTCCTTTCCCCTGGGGTAATAGACCTGGTGAGGTGGAAGGGACAGACACATCATTGTTAGGGAAAAAGTGGGATGAAGAGACAAAGCTAAGCCATGAGAAGCCAGATGCAGCACAATTAAATTTCCCTAAAAAGCAGGCATCAAAACCTCAGAAAAATCTGTCCCCCAGTACTAAGGAAGGAAGACAAGCCACAGCTCATATTAGAATGCTCTAGGTAGGCAATTAAATAACTCATTCAGCTACTCCCTGACTAAGAAATGTATGAAAGAGAGAAAGAGATAGTTTTCTCAAATTAATGCAAACAAGACTAAGTCACTACATTATCAATTTTGATTTAGGGTAATTCAAAAGTCCTAAGATGAAAAAAATAATAGAAAATAGCACATAGATTGGCATAAATGAATTTTTTCAGACATGTAAATTTTATCCAATGCAGTGACAAAACTTTTTAAAATTCAACTCCTAGAAATGTGCAAGTTAGGGTGACATCCACAACAAATAAAAGAGAATCCAACTTGGACTAGCAAGGAAATGCATTGGCTCAACTGAAAGTTCTCTTAAGAGGAGCCTACATCCACCCATGTGAACCTCATCTCAGGCTGGAGTGAGATGCTACAGAAGTTCTGGACTTTTACATGCAACAGTACTCAGGGATAATGGGAGAGGGATTGTTTTCTAAAGGATTCCCTGAAATAGGGACAACTCTCCTAGAGACTCCTGTTTTATGCTGGTCTCAGTCTATCAATAACCAATGTTGTGGCTGGACCAACCCTGTGGTTTCTATTATGATGCAAGATGCCCTTCAGTGGCAACCATTGGGGAAACATTGAAAAAAATAAAGGTGTTTTACTACAGGACCTTGAAATTACACAGCCTACCTGGGGCTACACAGTGAGGTTACTGGAGCCAGAGGGAGAGAGAGAGAGAAAGAGAGAACATGAGCACATACAGGCCTGGGGTTGGGCGAAGGACTAGGGTGTTATGGGTTTACTCTTTATTGGTGAATTTAAAACATAAAAGTGATCATTGAAAGCCTGGAAGGAGAAAAGACAAGTGGCACAAACGGTCCAAATGGTCAGTTATTAAAATCAATCAAGTTCTCTAAAACACAGGGAGCCTAAGTGGGTGAAGATAGTCCGACTCTTTAGTCCTGTAACTGGTCATGTGTTTATTGGAAATAGTCTTTATTAAAGTGAAATGGATGTCTCAGCAGTCAAAGCTTAAATCGTGCACTTGCATTACAAAAGAAAAAAGAAAAAAAACATTATTAGGGTTCACACTCTACCCTACTAGACCTCCCTTTACATCATGTTATCCAAATTAGGTCACATGTCAATGTCTGAACCAGTCACTGCCAAGAGAGATGGAATTACCCTTTGCCCATTCAATCCAGATATCTAGCAAGAGCGGTAGGATAGCTAAATGATTTTATTATTTGTGGGGATAGAGAACATCAGAGAAGGAACAGATTTGATGGAAGAATATGAGTTTTGTTTTGGACATAACACACTGAGGATAATCACATATAGAGCAATTGAGGTAAGAAATGAAAAAAACTAGGCAAAGCAAATGACAAAAAATTTTATAATACATCTTTAAAAAAAATACTGAGAGAATACAGACCTGACATTTGGAGTTGCCCTTTTTTGGTAGACAGAGAGTTGACTATAAGGGGCTGATTGCTTTGCTTTGGGAAGAGGTGTGTGTCCATGGGAAAAGCTAGGGCTAGATAACCCTAGGTATTAAAGAGGAGGTATGAGAAATACTTTCTCAGCTATGATATGTGAACCAAATGACCTGTCCAAAGCTACCAAACATCCAGGTTACTACACGTCTCCAGGATCATGAAGGGAACTGGAAAGTCAAAGTCAATACTTTTGAATCATAAAATAAGAAAGCCATCAAACATTTGGAAGGCAGAACAAACTCAGAACATGTTGCCTTTTAGTACTTGCATTTATTTCCAGAAAGGCAAAATGCATTTGCAAGTACCTTTTTGAAACTCAGGAAAACAGCGATGGTTGAAGTTCTCTGAGGTCCAGAGACGACGAAAAAGTTCTGTAGAGGGACAGTGGTGATGGTTGCACAGCCTGTGAACGCGCTTCGTGACACTGAGCTGTAACCTTCAAAGTGGCTGGCATGGTAAGTTCCATGTTATGTATATTTGGCCACTATAAAAAAATCTCTGGAAATAAGAAAAAACTGGTAGGAACCAACTACACAGTATCCATGTTTATCAGCTTAGCATATGCAAAATTGTACTGACAGTCTATACAGGGATCTGGATCTATTTGTTTTATTTTTGGAAATGTTTAAAAATACTTTTCTTGGTTATAAATAATAATAGCTAACCATTGAAGAATTTTAAACTATGAGCCAGGTGTTTTGCCAAGAGGTTTACATGTATTATTTTCTTTACAAAACCCCACGCCATAATATTGCCTACCCACACTTTGCTGATGGGGTGAGCTGAGCTACTGAGAGATTAAGCAGAGCTGCTAAGTGGTAAACTGAGATCTGATCAAGGCCCAGGCAATCCTATTCTAACAATTTCATCAAACTGATTTCTCAGAACTGTAAATTTCTCAACTATTATGTTCTTCCACTGCTTAGACTTTCAAAATTCAAGCCTTGAGGCTAATAAAGGAGTGCTGGACCTGTTGCAGCAAAGCTAGCTCGATGTTAAGCCAAAGAGTATGTACTAATAGATCAACATCAGTTTGCCTGAAGGACTCTGCAGTAGGGTTCGATCACCGTACTTATCTTCTCCAACAAGGTGAGGGCCTTGAAAGTATCTACCAATCACCTAAGGTAGAATCCTGGGGACCATCCTGGAGGGGAACAACTCCCTCCGCATTCCCAGGAAAGGCTAACCCAGTTAGCCTTTAAGTGCTGCCATTTTTTCTTTTTCAGTATATTTCAAATATGCTTCCTTCCATCTATTCCCAGACATCTTACCATTTTCTGCTGTTCTGTGACCGTCTCACAACCAGGCTCACTCCTATCTCCCCCAGCACCTTCAGATCTGCCCTCTACAATGCCACCAAAATCATCTAATTTTTTAATGAGCGAATGAATAAATGAATGAATGAAGGGTGGATAGATAAATGGATGATGACGATCTGAACTAAGACTATACTAGCAATTACTGAATAGCAAACTGAAGAATAAAAGGAGCTCCCATAGCAAATACTAGATGCAAATAGTAGTGATGGATAGAAGGGGGTGAACTGCAGAAATATTTTGGAGGTTTAGACATGTTTAAGGGAGCATCATAAGAGCAACAGACAGTGAATAAAGAGCTTGAAGTAGAAAAGTGGCATGATCATACATGCATTTTAGAAAGACATTTTTATATTCAGTGACCTCGTAGATGAACAGAGTATGCCTTTCCATTTAGTGGGCCCTGGTTTCGAATACTGGCTCTGTGACTTGCAAGCGGGGTGAACCTGGGCACATTGCTTAATCTCTCCATATTCAGTTACCTCTACCATGAAGTGAGAATAGTAATAGTAACCTTGCAAGGTTTCTGGGAAGGCTAAATGAGTTAATACATGTACAGCACTTAGAACAGTGATAAAAACAAACTAAGGGCTTAGCTATTTTTAAAAAAATCTACTAATAAGAATTTTGTTTGTGCATATAAATAAAATTCATTCTTAAATTTTTTATAGATTTTGTTGCTACTAAAAACAGTATATTTTCCCCATTTTCCTGTCTAATTGCTTACTACTAGGCCAATAAAAACCAATTAATGGTATGTTTTTATCTTATAGTCATGCAAAATTCTCTTATTATTATAAAATATCATTAGTAAGTCCCTAGAGTTTTGTAGATAAACAAAATAAATATCAGCATATGGAGACAGCTTTATCTCCTTTTTGCCTATATCTAAATCACTTAATTGCTTTTCTTTCATAGAGCATTTTCTACAGCATCGAAGGACATACTAGACAGAAGAGAGTGAGGCGGGGTTGGCTGCTGGTGGAAGCAGACTTGACTTGGGGTATGAACACACAAAATAATATACAGATAGTGTAATATAGATTTGTACACCTGAAACTTTATATATATATATTGGTTAACCAATGTCAATCCCAATAAACTCAATAAAATTTTTAAAAGGTGATGAAGTAAATAGTTTTAATAAAACTCAAAAAATTAGCCTAAAAATAAAGAAAATATTAAATAAGAATGGAGAAGGTTCTCACTTCCAGTCATGAATAGCACTGACACTAGATTCATTATCATCTTTAAAGAATTACAAAATTAACAAAATACATGAAACAGCTGTTTTCAGTATATAGACAATAAGCAGTCCAGGGCTGATTTTTTAAAGAAGGGAAAAAGAGACAGAAAGCCTTGTAACAAATAGGGACACATATCAAAAATGTACCAAGCAACTAAAGTTTGTGACACTAACGAGTACATATAGTACATATTCTGGAAACCTGGTCTGTGATGACAGAGAGTACATCAGTGGTCATTAGACACGGGACATGAGAAGGTGGGAGTTGGCTGGAAAGAAACACAGGGAACCTTTTGGGGTGATAGAAATACTTCATATCTCAACTGTGGTGATGGATACACAAATGTACACATTTGTCAAAACTCAGCAATCTGGCCCTGCCGGTGTGGGTCAGTTGGTTGGAGCATTGTCCCATACATCAAAAGTTTATGGGTTTGATTCCAGGTCAGGGCACATACCTAGGCTGCAGATTCAGTCCCCAGTTGTTGGGGTGTGTGCAAGAGGCAATCAGTGATTCAATGATTCTCATTCTCTGTCTCTGTCTCTCTGTCTCTGTCTCTGTCTGTCTCTCTCTCTCTTCTTCTTCTTCTTTCTCTCTTCCTTCCTCTCTCTCTAGAACAATAAATATTTTTAAAAACTCATCAACCTGTACACTTAAAATGGGTACAATTTTCTCATGTAAATTACACCTCAGTAACATTTAGTATTTAAAAACATGAGAATGGTGAAAATAAGTATCACTTTCCAGTAATTTATTTTTCAGAGGAAACTGCCCATGTTCCCTAGATTTTCATTTTCTTGTCATAGGACTACATCTTAAATCAGGTTCCCTTGAAACAGACTCTGAGATGAAGATTTATGGGAAAAAGTTTCACTGGAAAGTGCACTCCAGAAAACACCCTTAATAAAGTATAGGAGATGTGAGGGGGCAGATGGAACAATTGAACTGTGAAGTGACATTGGCCGTGGCTATTCCACTAGGAGCTAAGGCCCTTCAGGGCTGTCCAAAAATGAGACAACAGGGCAAGGATTTTATATTTCTGTATCAACCAGTTTTGAGATGTGAGCTGTCCCCCAAACATAGTGGACCATATACACTGAATGGTAACTTGGGCAAGAGATGCCCTTGGCAAAAAAGCAATTCCTAAATAAAGAGATAGCTGTGGGTCATCAGCCACCAACACTCCCCACAAAGAGGGAATGAGTCTTCCAGTCCTGAAAGGAGTATTTGGATAACACACCACACTGCCCACTAGAGGTTGGGTGTGGTATTCTCTGACTGGTCTCTTCATCTCTTTTGCATCTTTGCTTATATGTCTACTGTTTCTTTAATGTTTGATTTCACTTTTTCCTCAATTAGATTTACAGTGTGGGTTTATGGCCTTTTAGTGGACATTTTAACAATCAGCTTTTGGATTGGTTCATTTTTTCTACTATGTTTATTTTTATTTTATTTTATTCAAATTTTACTTTGATTTACCTTGATTAATTCCTTCTCCCTAATTTCTTTTTGTTTTTTTTTTATTTTATTAACTTATTAAAATGAATACTAATTTTTTTCTTTAATGATGAAGACATAGTGGAGGTATTTACAATTCTAAAATTTTCCCTATGGATAGCTCTATGTCCCATAGCTTTTAGTGCTAAGTATTTTTTGTAGTTCATAATTTATCTTTTAAAAGTATTTTTGTTTATGGACACTGACAACAGTGTGATCACAGTGGGGAAGGGGTGGGTGAGAGTGGAAGAGGGTCTGGGGGTACATAGCAGTGAAAAAAATACAATAAAAAGTAAAATAAAATAAAATGATTTTTGTTTCAAGTTTAGTAGAGTTTTTCATAGTTTCCAAAAAGATAAAATTTTGTTTATCTTTTAATTTTTTTAATTTTATTGAATTATGATAAGATACCTTATAAAATCTAATGTTTTAATTTTGAAGATTTAATTTATGATCAAATAAATGATTGATTTTTGTAAATATTTGATGTACAAATTAAAATACATATATTTCTCTCATAAATTGTTGCATTTATATAATGTCCCTTGTTATTTTATTCAATGCATTTAACCTTCAAGTCATCTATGTCATAAAATAGTGCCTGCCTTTTTCTGTTTGCATTTGCCTTTTTGCTTTCTGTATCTCTTTGACCCACTTTAATTTTCTATCTTTATGACTTTTTTTTTAAAGATTTTATTTATTTTAGAGAGGGGAAGGGAGAGAGAAAGAGAGGAAGAGAAACATCAATGTATGGTTGCCTCTCATGTGACCCCGACTGGGGACCTGGCCGGCAACCCAGGCACGTGCCCTGACTGGGAATTGAACCAGTGACCCTCTGGTTCACAGCCCATGCTCAATCCACCGAGCTACACCAGCCAGGGCTCTTTATGACTTTTTAAGTATAGATAGACATACAGATGTATATATGTAAACAGACACAAATATAGTTTTTAAGGCATATATACTTGAATTTTATGTTTTAACACAACTAAAAATCTTTGTCCTTTAAAGGAGAAAGTTAAAAGTGCCCATATTCTGTATGACTTGATTTCTTCTTTTTTTTCATAATTTTTTATTCCTTATTTTACCTTACTATTTTTCCTTTGTGTTTGCTGATTTGCTGAAACTGATATCCTATGTTCCAACTTGTTAATTTAGAAGTAATTTGAAGTTCTATTACTTACATTTCGTGGTGACCACCTTCTTTTTCCTTGTTCTCATAATCACAAAACCCTTTATTTCTTTGAGAAAACAAGATGCCAGCTATTTCCTCCACAGACATTTCATTCCCTCTTTTTGCCACCCCAGTAAGATGAGCCTATTTCCTTCTCTTCCTCTACCGCAGGGTCCTAGAGTTGCTGAAACAGATTATTGCTTTTAATTTGATAATTATCTGATTTTTTTCCTTACACGAAATCAGTATGTACCTTCTCTTTTAAGACACATTGTTTAGCATTTATATTACATATTCCCAGTCTGCTCTTATTCTCTTCCACCTAATTTTCAGAAAGAAAGAGAAATTGAGGTTAACTCTATACTCTCACTCCTCTTTCCTCATCTTCTCTTGCCTTAAAATATTGGTTTTTGTCTTAACAATCCACCCCAGAACCCAGTGATCCCTTTCAGGTGTCAATTTGTTTCATTGTTCCTCCTCTGAAATGTCAACCCAAGTCTCATAAATCTATCCTTAACTCTCTTTATCATTTCCCGCTTGTTTTGCTTTTTTTTCCCTTGGGAGCATAGAAGGGGGCAGTGGTAAGGTCGAAAACTAAAGGAATGAGATACAGTTTCCATGGCATGCCCTAAACCATGAGATCCTTTCTTGACCTTCCTGCCCTCCGTATTTCCCCCTCTGTGATCTGAGATACAGGAAACAGATGAGCTAGGTTAAACCATAACTTCTGGTCCTAGAAACTGATTGTAGGTTACTGATTTGCATCCTTTAGTAGAAGTGCTCAAAACCACACTGCACTTGGTTCCCGCTCAGCCCATGGGAGGACAGTGTCAGGGGTACCTCCTGCTCTGTAGCAGCTGGTTAAGCACTTGTCCTCCCTTGTGCAGAGAAATGACCCAGAGAAGATTACAGGCTGCCGGATGACTGTCCACCGTGAAAAATCAGCAGAAGTATTCCTTTGATCTCCATTTCACCAGGGAGAGCAAAGAACAGCTACCCTGAGATATAAAGAAAGGGCTCAGGTATGCAGATTATACCACTGATAGTGATACCTGCCACCACCCAGTGAACTTCTACCACGTGACAGTCGGTGATCCTACGTGCATGGCCTCATTTAACCCTGCGAGAACCTTGTGGGGTCGGTGAGGGTCTGGAACATAAGGCAACCCATCCAAGGCCTCGCAGCACATAAGTGCTAGAGCTGGAATTCATGCCAAGGACTGTCGGACTCCAGTGCCCCCAATCTGTCCAGACGACCCCACGGACTCCGTCACAAAGCGCACAGCATACACAAACACTCCACATAAATCAGCTGTCATGGACATGCGTCCAAGCTGTGGACATGAATAGCAACTGCCTATTATGCTCGCCGTACACTTAAGCTTTCTCTCTGCTGGGAAATTTCCCATTGCAAAGGAGGAACCAAATATTGGAAACTATAGTGTTCTGAATCAGGTCTTCCCAAAAAATCAGAAGCCCCACAGACCCAGAAACAACCCTTTTCTCAGAATATTGAGGAAGTCATTGCAGAAATCCCAAGAGGGAGAGAAAAAAGCAACACCTGGGGAAGCTCTCATGGGTGACCAGCCGCCGTGTTGCCACAAACTGGCCTGCACGGGTCTCTGCAATCAGAGCCATCCCACTGCAATGGAGAACAGTGCGCCAGCATCTGCACCGTCACTACAGTCCCCAGCCTGAACCGCACAGTGAGTGCGGTGAACAGCTGGGACCTGACAGTTAGGTGTAAGCTTGAATCCAAGCTATGCTCCTATGAACTGTGTTTCGTAACCTATCTGAGCCTCAAGTTCTTCACCGTATAAACAGGGATGAAAAGACCACCCACGGGGTTGAAAAAGGAAATAAATTAACATTTATAAATGTAATTGGCACACAGTAGGTGCTTAATAAATGATAATCACCCTCCCTTTTAGCACACAGCACTTGAGAACACTCTTTACAAAGTTACTTCTTCAGGAAACTAGCTTAGTAGCATTCTGTTGTCGGGGTCAGGAGACAGGATGGAGGAGATTCTGTAGTTAAAAGCGGTTGGAGAAAAATACATATACTTTTCCCTCCTTTAAATTCACAGTTAACATTATTGTTTTAAAGACTCTGAGAATTCTCACTATATAGAGAAAGGTCTCCTAAATTCATTTAGCCACTAAAATGTTTTTACAGTTTTGTGACACCGAGTTCCATTCAGAGCACACATTTGGAGAAAAACAATATTTTTAAAGGAGATTTTAATTCTCTTGTACAAATGGCACAAAGTGTCAGAAAGAAATGCATTCTTTCATTATATTTACAGATAAAGGGATGAGGCACCTAAAACACCCAGAGATAAACTGCCAGCTGTCGAGACGGGCAGGTAGACCTGATCCTCATGTTATAGCCTCACAGCTGCCAAGAGCCATGATCCAACCCGACAGCAACCAGATGCTCAGAAAACTCAGTGCAGAGCACTTCTTAAACTGCAAAAGACAGTGAAACATTCGTTCATCACCCTCTCAAGAGACCATGACAGGTCAAGCCTCTGGTCCTCCAAGTGCTCGGTTTGCCCTTGCAGCCATCACCCTGCTCTCTGCCCATAGGAGAGCACAGCAGAGCAGGGATGGGAAACAGAGCACTGGACTCGAGAGCCGAACACTAGGATTCAAACTTTCTTGGGCACCGTCTTTTTCCTTAGTTAGAACACAGAGCTAACATTATGTTGATTAGATAAGATCTATGCAAAATACTTAGGTGTAGTCAATGTCACACTTAACCAAAGCATTTGGAAAATAGACACACATGCCAATTTAGAACCGTAAGGACCTTAGAATGGACCTACTACAACCCTCTAATTCTACCGATGGTAAAACTGAAGCCCAGAGAATGACACGTGGTTTGTCCAAGATCACACAGCTCCTTAGTGACAGGGCTAAGACTTAAACTTGGGTTTCTTGACTTTTAATCCAGAGATCTCCCCACTGTACCTCAAGAACAGATTCATCTTCGCTTGAGTTTAACATCAAATGAGAAGAAAATTAAGCTGAATATAGCAATGGATCTCATAAGAAAATATGAAGCCCTCTTATCTGATATATTCAGGGAAAAAGGAAATTCTGGTTATTCAAAGAATCTGTCTCACGGAAATTAAAAAATTCTCTCCACAAAAAGGTCAGGGAGCCCTGATATACACCACACATAGATTAATGACTTTCGAATCATGTGAAAGCTATACAGTTCACCTCTGAAACGAGGCTGGACATAATTTCCTCTGTCTTTGATGACTCTGGATTCTCACATTGCCTTAAGGCACCCATGATGAATATCAATCATCAGCACATGAAGGGCATGAACTTAGAGCCCCGCTCTGCGACGGCACTGCGTGTGCAGGGCTGGTTAATGGGGCTCTGCATTAATGGAAATCCAGGTAGCAGAGAGGGTGCTGTATACAGATTTATGACCAATTTCCAGGAACTCAGTAATTTAGATTTTGTGCCTTTACTTTTTTTTACATTTAAGATAGCCTATTGCTTAATATTTTACAGATTTCAGAATTAAAAGTCAACATTGTAAAACAGAAAGGCAATGTGGATAGTTCATGAAACCTCAAGACCTGAATGAAATTTACAAGGCAATAATTTGCATTAAAAGAGAAGGAAGAAGAGGCCCAAGATGTGAACTGACAAACCTAGCTAGAGACAAAACAGGGACTCAAACTCCAGATTCCTGACTCCCTGCCCAGAGCACTTTGCTGCAACAGGATGCAGAACCTTACATTTGACTTTTTCCTTTTTATTCAGGAGCGTCTAAGGGACACTACCTGGAATCAAGGGTAGAGCATTTGAGAAGAGACAGATTTAGGTCACAGCAGCCATGGGAAGCAAAGAGCAGTGTCTGCTGCAAAGAATGAAAACCCCCCACTTAGTTACCACTAACCTGCCCCTAAACATATGAAACCCGCCCTATGCATGCCCAGGAAGTTCTAGCAGCATAAACGGATGGAGCCAAAACTCCCTCCGACTGGGTGCTGTCCAGCTTCCAAATGCCTGCTACCATCCCACGTGGGTGCTCTCCAAATCCTTTCACACTAAATAAGAGCAATATTGAATTTACTGACTTCTCCTAAGTCTACATAGCTTCCTGCAGTCTCCATCTCGATTGGTGGTGAAATCATTAACCTATTATCCAAGCCTTTTTAAAAGTTCGGTACTGACTACCACAGCCATAGTTCAGATTTCTATTGGTTGGCCCAAAAGTTTGTTTAGTTTTTTCTGTACGAGGGCTCTAGCAGTGCTCAGTTGTCTCTAACTTCATTTGAAATAGTTTTGTTAGATTGTATTGTGATAGCTGTCACATCAGAGTGTATTTAAAAAAAACCTATCAAAATTGGTGAATTTTTGTGTAGCCATTTTAAAATTGAAGATGGAAGAAAATACACAACATTTTTGGCATAGTATGCTTGATGATTTCAAGAAAGACAAAAACACAACTGAAATGCAAAAAAAGATTTGTGCAGTGTATGGAGAAGGTGCCATGACTGATCAATTGTGTCAAAAATGGTTTGCGGAGTTTCGTGCTGGAGATTTCTCCACAGTCAGGTAGACTAGTTGAAGTTGATAGCAATCAAATTCAAACATTAATTGAGAATGATCAACATTATACCACATGGGAGATAGCCAACATACTCAAATATCCAAATCAATAAAATTATTGGTGAAAATAAAAAATGTCTTTTACTTTATGGAAAAAAATAAAAGGACCTTTTGGCCAACACAATACCATCTCACATAAATTACTACAATAGGATTTCTGCTGACAGAGCTCATCCCCAACCACTCAGGATTAAATTTTCCTAACGTGTTCCACCCACCCCTAACACACACAGCTATACTCCAGCAGCACCAACCCTCTTACCACACTGTGCTATGTCTTATCTCTGTAACTCTGATCGTGGTAGTCTCTCTACCCAGAATGTCCTTTCCTTACTTTCCCCAGATTAATTCATCTGCTCCAAGACTCAAGATGTCACCCTTTGCAAGAAGCCTTCCCTGATCTCTACATCCAACCTACAGGATATATTAAGTGCCCCTCCACTGTTCCTCCAGAGTCCCTTGAACTTAATTCTCTCATTGCACCTACTACATCGCTGTATAGAATATCCACTGAGGTGTCTGTTCTTCCCACTGTACTGTGAGTAACTTGGCAGCAAGAGCAAGACTCTGCCTTATTCCATTTTTGTCCCCAGTACCCGACACACTTAGCAGGTTCTTAATAAATGTTAGATTAATAAGCAAGCAAACCAATTAATAAATTAATCAGTGATCTTGTCTATCTTTGCTGTCTTTGCTAGTTAAGTTCACAGGGTAACATCTGTACCACCCATGGGCCTATTCCCAGTGCAGAACGATTTACAATCTAAACAGAAGAGTTTTTCTAATAAGCATGCAGTGAGCAGTCAGAAAGGGCTTGTGAAAAGATGCATTTACTCCATATTGAAAGCGTGAGGCTTCTTCTTTCAGATGCTGAAAGCTCTCAATGCAACCGAATCACAAAAATGTCACAGCAACTACAAGGACTTACGTTAGTACAGTTCCTGCATGTAACTGTGTTTTACCCTCAAACAGTTCCAGGAAGGTAGTCAGAGCCAGCACCATCCCCGTTTTATAGACAGGAAAACTAGTTTATGGAAATTATTAAGCACACTGAAGTCCAAAGATTAGTTAAATGGAAGGCTCAAATCTGACTCTTCTATCTCTTGGTCCTCTACACCATACTGCCTCAAAATGTTTTGATTCAAAATAAAAGCCAAAATATTCTTATCTCTAAATTATCATTTGGCTGCATTTTCCTGAGGCTTAGGAGAGTCATGCATGGTGGTGCTTTGCTCACCACCCACCCTGCCACCCAAGGCTGGCTGCCCTTCCTTCTCTTCAGGAGGGAGGAACATAGCTTCCTTTAGGACCCAGGAGCAGATGCTATCCTGACACAGCTTGAGGAGCTGCTGACCCTCTCCCTGTTCCTGGTTGCTTAGAAGCAAGAAAGCAAATTAGTATCTAAACAGCTCCTTAGAAGAAAGGCATAATTCATGTAACAGGTCAAATGCTATCCAACAAATGTCACTGAACAGAAATCCTCAAGTGATGAGAAGATTCTCAGGTTTCAGCCATGGATCGTTTATTTAAAAAGCAGCCTTGTGACAAAATTCCAAATACGTTCATGGGTGTGCAGGCACTAACACACACATGCACACGTACACTCCTATTATTTTGAGTTATTTTCTGCTGTGTTCTCTTTAGGATTTTTGATGTGTTAACTCATTAATCCCCATAACATGCTTATAAGAACGTCTTCATATCTCCATTTGCAACTGAGGAAATTGAGACTTAGAGAGCTATCCACTTAATGGTTATGCAGACGTTGAACTACTCAATCAAATCCTGACGTTGCCACTTGTCTGCTCCATGTAAGTTCCTTGATCTCTCCAGGCTCAATTTCTTCTTCTGTGAAATGGAGCTAACAATGATAACTTTCATCCCATGGCTCGGCTATTTTTTAGGGCACCATCTCTGCTTCAGGCGGTGGACAAGAAGAGAACGTATAGAGAAAACAAAGAACTCTTATTCACCTTGACCCAGAAGGACTCACATCACTGCATTGCTAAGAGCTGGTTGTATACCCATTCCCACAAGCAGGAGGGCTGAGAACGGGGGTCTAGCAGTGTGCCATGGAAGGAGAAAACTCAACCGCGAGTCCTGGTGGAACATTAGGCAACCTTGATGTACTTTCCACACAGCTTTCTTGGGAGATGCTATGAGTAAGGCTCCTCACATATTAAAAGCATGCAATAAATGTTCATTATAATTATTCTTGATAGAACCAAAAGTATCAATAAAACTTGCGCTCTCTGAGTTAACCATTAGAGTATGTTACTTCTTTGAATTCATTGTACTAACTACACCCAGCCCTTGCCTGCAAAGAAATTGACAAACTGTGGGGGCATGCAGAACGCTATCATAATTGAATCCATTTATAACAATTGGAATAAGAAATATTTACATCTTCATTTAATTAACAGATACTTATTAAATATCTAGGATGAGCTAAATACCTTTCTTAGTTAACAAAGAGTTAAATCAGTGATTTGTGTGATGTTTTCCATTATTTCAATCGTAGACTTGATACAATATACCTGTCAGAATTCTTGGAGAGGATACACAGCATATCTTGATTGAGAGGGATGTGGGGTATCTGCCTGAAAGAAAGGCTGGCTGGCAAACCTCCTGTCCTGGCAGAAATAAAGATAAGAACATCGTGCAAGTCATAAACGCCCAATACCTACATTCTTTTACAGGGGTAAAAGAAAACATCAGGCAGCATGCGTTCAGTAATAAGACAGGGTTCTAAATTATTGGACAATTCTAAGTAATGAGAATATCTGAGAGTGGTGAACCTATTTATTTTCTTGTCACTGTCCTCCTGGTCTCCTCTGAATTATGCTCTCTCTGCTAATTTCTACAACATTCAATCCAGGCATTCCTCAGGCCAGTAGGTCATTCTGTTTCATGCAGCATCATAGTCAAGCTTAAGAAACAAAAGGAGGAAAGAAATTATATAGTGAAGAGGGAGGTTCCTGAAGTATTTCTTTCTGCTTGCTGATGAGTAATGACATCAAATATTCAATCGTTTCTCTTCTGAAAGTTTATTACACAACTACTGTGTATGTAGCAAGTTCACGGAGACACAGCTCCTGCTGACTAGTATGTACAAGGTCTGTCCAGAAGGTATCCAGCCATATAATATGAAAAATAGAGACATTTATTGAAGAAGATAACAGATACAAGGAACATTGTACACAGGACAATGATGCCTCAGTCCCGTTCAAAGTAGGCACCTTGGGACCTCACACAGTTCTCCCAGTCGCCATCAGCTGCCCCATCATATTTTCCTGAATCTCACTGATGGTCTGAAATCTCTTCCTTTTCAAAGGTGATTTTAGTTTGGGGAAAAGCCAGAAATCGCGAGACACCAAATCTGGGTTGTATGGGGGCTGAGTCACCTGGGTGAGTTGATATTTCACCAAAAAACTCTGCATGAGATGTGATGCACAAGCAGGCATGTTGTGATGAAACTGCCAATCATCCGTTGCCCATAGCTGTGGCCTTTTGAATCATCCAAATAGTTTCCACAGAGGAATGTTCAAGCTTAATGCAAAATTAATGCAAATTTGTTGCTATACTTGCTCAGTCATTTTGAATGTGAAGGCCACACAGTACACGTGCTCCCTCTTCAGCATCTAAAGCCCTCACTGACTAGTACAGTGAAGTTGTCATTGTTCACACATGCACATTCCAGTCCACTTTCCTTGGCTGCCAGGTCACATCAATGTCATGCAAACTGATCTCATTATATTAACAATGGCTGGACTTTTTCCAGACAGGCCTCATCGTAATCATGCTTAAAATATAGTTTAAATTTTTCTATGTACCTTCTCAAAGTTTAAAGTAGAAATACAAAGTAAATCATTAAAACTCTCTATCAATGTGACTGTCCCTGTCAGAAGTGGCCCTGTCACCTAAACAGCTCTCTCTCCCAGCCATTGACAAGTTCTTACAGTAAGTAACCACTACATGATCCCACCCATGTTCTCTCCCTCTCTTTCTTCTCCAGGACCACCAGTTCCATCCGGATGCCTCTAGGCTCTGTCCTGCTTCCTAGAAAGTGTTTTCCACTGCTTTTCACAGCCTACATAAATTTCAAGACCCGGTTTCCTTTGGACATTATTTGAATCTTATTTCTTCTCCTCACATTTGATTTACACATAGAAATGGCAGTTGGGACACTCTTTAAATCTTTGATATGACTCCACAGTGGACCTGCTTCTCTAAAAGTTGTGTTACCCAGGTCCTGCTGCAGACCGCTTTCCTCTTCTGGAAGCAGTCCTTCTAGGAGAGCCAACAAAATGTCTTAGAAGGAGTCGGGTCTCAGTCCTGCCATAGTCCTGTCCTTGGCCCGCTGTGTGAGCTTCACAGATAACCTCTTCACTTCAACATCTTTGCCACATCTATAAACCATCTGCATATATTTCATATTTCTCATTAAATTTCAATAAAATTTAAATTTAAAAACTAAAATTTTAATGATAAGCTCTAAATCACCTTCTAATTGGAAATGTATCACTATCCATGAACCTTAAATATAACTATTAAAAATAACTTTATCTGTGAATCTCTTAATATCGTATGTTACCGCTGTTACTCATATGACACTTTGGGAAAACTATTGGGTGACTTTTAAAGCCATGTCACCCCACAATTGTGGAACACTCCCCATGTACATGTAAAATCTTGGCGCGTGCACTGAGTGTGGATGTCTTACACGGCGGCACAACCCCAAGAGAGAGCCTTGTTGCCCTACAGCTGGTGTTGAGTGCATTCAACCCCCACCCAGGGCCTGGTAGTCCATGTTTTCATCAACTTCAAGGTCTTTTGACATCTGCTCCAAGGTGGCACCTGAGTTGACATGACTCATGTGTTTCTTCACCACCCACAGGAACCCTGAGTGTGGCACCTAACTGTTGGTGCAGGGTGTCACTCTCATGTGTGTATTCCCTCTGCATGGGGCACACTGTGCACGTCTAGGTACCTATTCTCTGCAGGTGCCTACTCCTAGCTTCTGTGATGGTCAGGAGGATGCACTTCACAGAGCACCCAGTTTAAGGGGTGTAATTGACAGAGCTCTAGCTTCTAGCTCTGAAAATCTCAGCAAGGCTTGTGTGAGGCCATGCCTTGCATGGGCTGCCCCAGCCAGGAACTGAGTGTGGCAAGGGTAGGAAGACAGACATAGGTCTGGGAGACACAGGATTCCTATCAGGGTCAGCTTGGGCTCCAAAACTCCCTGATGGCTTTAGCCACCCTTCCTTCAACTGTCTCCCACATGGCTGTCTGACACACTTACTTTCAACAATATCCCCTTCTCTCTTCACAGGGAGGGGAGAAAGGAGTCATATTTGCATAGCAGTCTCATGGCCCTTTCAGTCTTACCTGCATCCCTCATTATTTGCTCTCATTCAGGAGTTTCTTCTAATAAAATCTTTATACATTTAATCTCATGTTGATGTGCTTCTTAAAGAACCTGAACTTACACAGTTCCCCTCCTCTTTGTTTGGGTAGACCTTGCTCAGCTGTGAGTTTCATATATTGTAACTGATTTATTAAATGAGCTAGACCCTAGACAAATCAAATATATTCTTTCTCTCTATTGAAGACCTGCAAACCTGTCCCGTGGACCCATCCCCCGCTCTGCATATAATTCTGGGTAGGTTTTATATCATTAGAATTAAGTTCTATTGGGAGAAATAGAAACCCTGAAAATAAGTGGCTTAAATAAGATAAAAACCTATTTATATTATGTAAAACAAGCTTTGGAGTGAACTGTCTGGGGTGGGGTTACAGCTTCAGGTTCCTCAGGGACTCAGGTTCTTTCTATCTCACTGCTCCCCCAAACCTCTCCCCTGCCTACACGGCCTGAAGAGCTGCTGGAGATCCAGCTAACATACCCACATTCCAAGGAGTACAATAAAGGAAAAAGAAAGGAGAGGAACACTTAAGGAAACTTACTATAACATAAAACTTTGGTTTATTGACCAGAAGCCTGTATAAGATAGCTTTTTAGGTAGGGTACAAAGTGGCTAGTAGAAAATCCAGGTTTGCTGCAAAGTAAGGAGGAGAGAATGGATAGGCAACTGGTGGTCTCTGTCACAGCTTCCCTAGCTTTTCTAGTAATTCAGCTGTCCTCTGGTCACAAGCAGGTGATAAAAGGCTTTGTCCATTACAACATTAAAACTCCAAGCCCTCACCCCAGGGAAGCCTCCCCCATGTGTACTGAAGGCTAGGATAAGATTAGCTTCTGCGTTGCTTCACCTCCACTCCTCTTGCCTTATCATTAGACAGTCATGCAAACCAATTTGGAAGTTGACACTCCCTCCCTCAACAACAAGAAAAAAGCTGAACAAAGTGATAGTCAACAACTCTACATAGAATCGTCAAAGTCTTCAGGTCACAGGGCAAACTGATGCCCTGAAAACTAAAGAGACAGGCAAATACAGAGAACCGCAACTTACCAAGAGTGGAAGCTGCTGGAGCCACCAATGGGTAGAAGTTAATAACGAACTGTTGGAGGCTGAATACGGACCTACTATGAGAGTTAAGAACCTTGGGACCCCAATCGCATGGAGGACCATCATACTTTTGTGAGTGTCACCTCCAGGAGCCCCATCAAGTTCTCATGATGAAAACTGCAAAAATTCCATTTGGTGCTTCTAGCAAGGAGGGGGGAAAAGTAGCCAGTTTGAAATACATCCAGAGCTTTATCTTCTTCATCTGCCCTTAAGATCAATTATGTTATCACAGCCTGACTCATGTGGAAGAAATGAAATACCCACCTCCAGCACCTTCATCCTTCCTGTCTCACCTAAGTAAGAAAAAAAAAAAGCTGAGAAGCCTGTGGAGGGTCGCAGCCAAGGAGAACATGCTCACTGAAAGGTTGAGAGGGGACTATAGGAGTATAGGATGCTTTCCTTCCTCCCACACCTTACCACCACATCAGCTGGGCTCCTGGGTAATAACAGAGACTACTACAGGAAGGAATGCAAGGTTAAGAGTCTATTTAAGAAGGAATTCCTAAGGAAACCCATAGACGACCAGGAGACAAAATTGAGGACACCAGACAAAATGGAAGCCTCCCCCACATACACAGTTCATGCAAACAGCAAACAGAGCATATATCCCAGTGAAATGAACATAAAATCTCACAACCATGGCCTATTTATCTCAGTTTATATGACCAAATACACCATGTGTGGCTTTCAATAAAAAATTATATAAAACATGCTAAAAGGCAAGGAAAAACACAAGATACAAAGCAAGCAACAGAACCAGACTCAGATATGACAGATATTTTGGAATTATCATACCAGGTAAAATAACTATGATTAATATGCTAAGGCTGTAATGAAAAATCAGAATGTGGAATAACAGATAGATATAATGTAAGCAGAGAGATGTAAACTCTAAGAAAGAATCAAATGGAAATGCCAGGAACCATAACCACTGTAACAGAAATGAAGACTAGCATTTACCAACTTCCTTTTTGGTTAGGTGAAGCCCTATGCCTGAGTTTTTACTGACAGGAAGGGAGAAGAACCAATGTGTGTAATTTTCAGGACATGTTTTGAAGGATCATGTCCTTTATGGTAGTCATTAGGACTATTCACTTACATTCTACTATAGGGTTGTACTTCCTGACTCTTTGATGTTAAGTGTGGCCATGTGAATGGTTCTGGCCAATAGGTGAAGGGCAAAGCTATTCTGATGTGAGACTCTCCAGCTTGCCTTTCCCCTGCCACAATCCCTACCAATGCTTCAGATGATGCATGTCCATCCTCTGGTATCCCTGAGTGACAGAAACATGAAATGGATACCTTAGTAACCCATACAAACATATCACATGAGCAAAAAGTAAGTCACTAATATTTTGAAGGTGATTATTACCATAACACAACCTTAGCCTATTCCAACCAATACTCCCACCCCTTCCCATCTCCATATTCACCCTAGCTGAAGCGCAGACAGCTGCTGAGCCAACTTGGATTCTGTGAACAACATCCTAGTGATACAAGAGCAACAAGAGGGGAAAAACCTGGGTCTCTGAAGAATTCACAGAGCAAAGCCATAATATCAGGTCAAATCTTTCTGTGAAAAGGAAATAAGCTTCCATTTTTGTTAGAGCTGAATCTATATCCTAATTAATAAAGTAGGCCATGCATTCTCTGGCTGGTTGCTTACTCTTCAGTCACAAAAAAACCCTGAAAGCCCCCTTTGTTACCATAACATTGTGCATTTGAAATTCTGTGCTCTACCTAAGCATTTATAAACATATTTGCACATGCCATTGCGCTAACTCGTAGTTCTTAGGAAGTATGAGATGAAAACACTGAATGCTATCACCTACAAGGGGAGAAGTTTGATCCCTGTCTTACCATGACTTTGTTTAAATCCCAATTTATTTAAATTGAGTATGAGTGTAAATATGAGTTGAAAGAGTGCCACCACTGAAATATTGCCAAGAAGAGGGATGTCAAAATGCTAGCCAGCAGGGGAGTCAGTGTTTGTAATGGAAACTGCCCCAGGTGAGGTTTAAAAAGCACAATAAGCATGCTGGCTTGTGTAGCTCAGTGAATTGAGTGCAGGCCAGCGAACCAAAGGGTGACTGGTTTGATTCCCAGTCAGGTCACATGCTTGGGTTACAGGCCAGGTCCCCAGTAGGGGACATATGAGAGGCAACCACACATTGATGTTTCTCTCCCTCTCTTTCTCCTTCCCTTCCCCTCTCTCTAAAAATAAATAAATAAAATCTTTATTTAAAAAAGCACAATAAGCACACAATATAAAGCCTTTGTTAAACTTATCCAGGGTGTAGTCAGATGTAATTACAATACGTTAAAAGAAAGAGGCAAATAATCAGAGAACAGACTGACAGCTGTAAGAGTGGAGCAAGGAGGTGGGGACTGATTGAAAGAAAGTGAAGGGATTAGTCAAAGAACATGAAGGATCCATGGACCATGGTGAGGGGACTGATTATGGAAGTGGGGGACAGGCTGGGTAGAGGGGGGCAAAGGGGAAAAAGTGGAATAACTGTAATAGCATAAACAATAAAACATTTAAAGAATAAAAAAGAGCACATTTCTCCAATTTGTTATGCACCAAAGAAAGTCACACAAATAGTATATATTCCTTTGCCTTTTGACCCAGCAATTCCACTGCTGGGATTATACCCTAAGAGCCCTGAAACACCTATCCAAAAGAACCTATGCACCCCAATGTTCATAGCAGCACAATTTACAATAGCCAAGTGCTGGAAGCAACCTAAGTGCCCATCAGTCAATGAGTGGATCAAAAAACTGTGGTACATTTACACAATGGAATTCTACGCAGCAGAGAGAAAGAAGGAGTTCCTACCCTTTGCAACAGCATGGATGGAACTAGAGAGCATTATGCTAAGTGAAATAAGCCAGGTGGTGAGAGAGAAATACCACATGATCTCACC
>VMDR010009417.1:0-33496 GCA_007922815.1 Macrotus californicus
CAAACTCATGGATACAGAGAACATTTTGATGGTTGCTAAACGGGATGGGGGTTAGTGGGATGGATGAAAAGGTGAAGGAAGTGAGAAGTACAGTTTGGTAGTTACTGAATAGTCATGGACTTAGAAAGTATAGCATAGGGGATACAGTCAACAATACTCTAATAACAACGTATGGTGCCAGGTGGATACTTGATTTGTCACAGTGATTACTTCATAAGTTATATAAATGTTGAATCACTATGTTGGACACCTGAAACTAATATTGGGTTGACCAAGAAGTCCATTTAGTTTTTTCCATGAAGTAAAGGACACATTCTTCATTTTCACCAATAACTTTGTTGATTTGGATATTTTGAGTATGTTGGCTCTCTCCCGCTATTGGCTTCTAGTGGGTAGAGCCCAGGGGTGCTGCTAAACATCTTCCAATGCATAAGACAGTCCCACAGCAAAGAATTATTTGGCCAAAATGTCAATAGTACCAAGAAACTTCTCAAACTACTTTTGACACGTTCAATCTGTCACAGCACCTTCTCCACACACTGCACAAATCTTTTATTTTGCGTTTCAGTTGCATGGTTACCTGTCCTGAAATAATAAAGCTTAATACACTGAAAATGTTGCATATTTTCTCCCATCTTCAGTTATTAAAATGGCTGCACAAAAATTCACCGATCTGAGAAGTCTTTTTAATACATGCACACTGATATGACAGCTGTCACAGAAAATCTAACAAAATTGTTTTGAATGGCGTTAAAGACAACTAAGCACTACTAGAGCTACCGTATGGAACAAACTTTTTGGCCAACCCAATATAATATTGTATGTCAACTGTAACTAAAAGGTTTTTTTTAAATATTAAAAAAAATCAACTTCTGAATGAGATGCCAGTGTCATATACGGAAGCAGCATGTAAACCACTAAGGGACAGAAGGGCAGTGACAAGTTTGTCAGACCACTGGTAAAAGATGAGGTGCAAATCCCTATACCTACATCTGCCTTCAGAATACCAGACCTGGGGGTTTCTAGAATGATAAACAGTAACAACCTAAGTGTCACAGACTCTGACCTGCAGAGTCTCTGCGTGCTTTGTGGATGGGGACGAGAACAAATGCACACAGACCACAGAAATCCTGTGGAGAAAAAGGGATGGTATAGGTGCTCTCTTAAGATGAGAGTCCTATGGCCGTTTCTCCCAAGGGGAGAGCGCCTGGCCACTCTCTCAAGGGGAGAGCGCTCTGACCCTTGCCTGGATAGGCTTTTATTGTTTTTCTCGGGTCTTATTATCTATTACATAGAATGTTGTTGTCTATATTTTAGGTACATTCAAGGAGATGAAAATAACAAATGTAGAAGGGAAAGGTGGCAAGCTGATTACGCTCCGTCCTTGGGAAAGTTCATACAGGCTTTGGAAATTACCTTGAAGATGGGCAATAAATATCTACTGTTTTAGACCAGGATGAGGGAGTTTTAGCAAGAGCAAGTCGAAACAGTCTGGATGCATTTTCTAGGCCTGGTTCCCACGGGAAAGCTGGTCTGAGGGTCTAGCTCCTACCCGCCACTTCATTTCTGTCTGCTTGCTGATACAGGGCTGAGCCACATTTGCTATTCCCAAGCAAACTGGTTCCCCACACCTAAGCAGCCAAGTTTTAATCAATACTGTTTTGAAATTTGTAACTGAAAATTAATCATGTCACCCTGTTGAAGTTAAACATCTGATTATGCGATATGTTATTTATTTCACATGCAGAAAACCCCCTGGGAAGTTAGGGGTCCTACTGAGCTACTTGTATTTTTTAATTGTTTATTTAGATTCAACTTTTCTGTCCTTGGTTTATATGCCATTGTTACTATGTGAGTTAATTTTATATTCCTCTGCCGACTTTTCAATACGATATAGTGATGTGGGGAAAAAAATAAGATGAAACCAAAATAAGTACATTTAGTGCTGGGTTAAAAGGAGTCTTGTTTATTGACTACTTATAGCAGGGTCCACAAGAGCAGAAGACAGAAGTCACCCATTTGCTCAGCCATAGACTTAAAATGCAATAGTACAGCCATTTGCAAATCATGGAAAGCTAAGGTGTGAATGATGTTTTCTTTTAATATAGCTGCTCAAACATTACTACTTCTCAATAGTTCTATTCTGACTTGCTCCTTTGTCATATGGCATGCCCAGGAGAGATTAACCACTTGCTTTTCATTTTTTCCCATGATATTCTCTTCATTATGCCAGTTACCACCATGTGAGGACCAAGACCACATCCTATTGATCAATACATTGCCACTACAGAATGCTGTGCTGGGCATACACAGGAAATAAACATTATTTTAATTAAAATGAAGTGAATATCTGAATACAGTCACAGATAAAAAAATATATGCTACTTAAATACCTCTTTAGCTGTTAGTGGTACCCTAGTTTAACACTAGAGATCAAGACATGTGAGAGTAGGAGATGCTACATGCAAAGGGCCCTTGATTTTCAACTAATGACACCAGGCTGACCTCCTGCTCTACCCGACCTAAATCTCTGGTCTGAAAGAGCACATGGGAGCTGCAGTCTGTGTAACTGTGGCATTTATCTTCATGAATGTAGTGATGAAGAATGAATCAGGACTGGCACCATCCTGAGTGACTTATCTGTCCTCACAGATGAAGATAAATAGCACAAAATATCAGCTGCCATGCATTATATATATTTATTCCACATTTGTGCCCTCAGAAACAAACATACAGTAGGCCTTTTCCTCAACCGGACTGTTTCTCACTTTCAAAATATACAGCTGACAATAACAGCTGAGAACCTGTGGGCAAGTCAGAGGGGGTGAAAAACGCTGACATAGCCTCTAGGAGACGAGCTACACACCCCATGAGAGAACATCTCAAAAGACCCTATCTCTGAGATCTCTAAAATTGCTGCAAACCTCAAAATGGGATTCCCATGGGTCTCTGGCTGCTGTTAAGCTAATGTTATGAGAAAGTCACGAACCACCCCTGCCCCCCCCGCCAACCCCCAGCAAGGAGGCACTTTCCAACCTGTGGAAAATTCACTGAGATGGTGCTTCTAACAGAATGGTTTCCAAGACCTCCTAGTTATCTAACAGACAGTCCTCCTAGTTTACATTATTCTCAGATGATATTAAATATCTTCAAATAATATGCATTCCTTAATTTCTTAGTTGAACTAAGTATGTCTTCATTAAGCATCTTAAATTACTGGCAAGGAGGACAGGGTACAAAAGGCTGAATTCGGGCACCACCAGCGATGCCCTCTCTGCCCAGTCCTCACAGTGACATAGTGTGGGACTCAGCACCAGCCAGCCATTGGATATGGCCTCTTCTAGGTTCTAATGCCGTAGCACATAGTCCCATTTTATGTTACCGAACTCAAACCAAAACCTGGCCCTATTGGGAAGAATCTAGTCCCCTAAATCTGATTGACTAGAAAACTTTTATGTCTAGATTGTCAAAAAGCCAAATCTTGTCCTTGCCAAAGCAGTTGAAAGTTGTAATCTTTGCTGCATATTGCCCATGCCTGCCTTTTTTCCCAGTGGAGTAAGTGAGCAATGGACCTCCACCTACAGGCAGAACAAATCCTGGCCATCTTCTCCAGCCTCATGACATCATTGCTTGGGATTTAGCTCTCATCTTATGCTCCAATACCTTAAACTCTGTACTACTGTGGGAAATGTTACCAGTTTGGCCCTAAGACTATGCCTGCATATCTGTTTGTGATTTCATAGAATTTCTGTTCTCATTATAACATACCCAAGGCTCTCAATGGCTTGGGACATGTTTTTTTCTCAAACTTTCTAGATACCAATATTACCACCACAATCCCCTCCAACAGTGAGAGCCTTTCTGATATGCATCTTATTAACGTTAATTGCATTCTTACTAAATACCAGGGGCTATTTTAGACACTCAGGATTCTGCAGTAAGTCAGACAGTGCAAAATGGAGCATGGAGCTTCCCTTTAATGGGCTAGACAAACAGTAAACAAACCATAAAATGTCAGGTACAGATAAGTATTAAAATCAAAATAAAAGAGTGATAATACAGGGAATATTATATTGATTTGGTCCAGGAAGACCCCTCTGAAAAAGAGACATTTAAATTAAAAAATGACAAGAAAGAACTCAGACAAAAAGGTGTAGGAGAAAAATATTCCAGGCAGACAGAGCAGCTAATGTAAGGCTCCAAGTATGAAGGAGCTCCATGGTCTAAATGCCTGTGTCCTTCAAAATTCATGTTAAATCCTAGTGCCCAATGTAATGGCATTAGGAGGCGGGGCCTTTGGGAGGTGAGCAATCACGAGTGTGGAGCCTCATCAACGGGATTAGTGCCTTCATAAAAGAAGCTCCAGAGAGAAGCCAAGCCCCTTCCTCAATGTGAGCACACACTGAGGAGTCTACAACCTGGAAGAGAGCCCTCACTTGACCATGCTGGCACCCTGATCTCTGACTTCCAGCCTCCAGAACCGTGACAGATAGATTTCTGTTGCTGATAAGCTACCCAGTCTGTGGTGTTTTGTTGTGGCAGTCCAGACAAACAAAGACAAGAAGCATGTTATACTTAAAGAACGATAAGGGGAAACAATAGGCTAGTCTTGTAAAACTAAAGTAGGCAAGCAGAAGAGTAGAATATATGAATGGAGAATGTCTTAGTTTCCTTTGGTTTCTAGAATAATTATCACAAATTTAATGGCTTAAGACAATAGAAATGTATTCTCTCCCAGTAATGGAGATCACAAGTGTGAAACTGAGATGCCGGTAGGACTCTCAAAAACATTAGGGGAGAATTCTTCCTTGCCTCTTCTAGCTCTGATAGCTCCAGGTTTTCCTTGGGTTGTGGCTATATAACTCCATCTTCTGCCTCAGTCTTCACATGGCCTTTTTCCCGTCTCCATGTGTCTCTCCTATTGGTGTCTCTCATAAGAATGCTTTATATTTAGGTCCATCTGGATAATTCAGGATGATCTCATCTGAAGATTCTCAACTTTAATTACATATGCAAAGCTCATTTTTCCAAATAAGGTTACATCCACATTTTGTAGGTTAGTTAGCATGTGGACATATTTTTTAGGGATTCATCATTCAACCCCCTACAAAGAGTTAATTCTGGTAGGCCAGGGAAAACAATTTCTTCATATTTTATTTCATATGCAATGGCAAGCTTTTGTAGAGTTTTATATTGGAGGAAAATATACTCTGATTTTGACTTTTCAACCATCACTCTGGCTATGTGTGAAACCTAATTCAAGGGATCCAGAGAGTAGATCAATAGCGCATGAGAAATGGTTTGATCTTGAGTGGCAGAAGTAAGAATACAGAGAATTAGAAAATTAAGGATTTGTTCTGGAGAGAGAATCAAGAATTTTTGCTTAGGGATTACATATAGGGATGACGATAAGAGAAACCAAAAAACTGCCATCTGCCACCTACCAATGCAGCTGTCCAAATACCATCTGCTCCTGAACTTCCCCCACTGCCATGCTCCATATGCCTGCAAGAGTATTTGTGTCAAGGGATCATCTCCACTTACCTTGCTATTCTTAGAAGTTTGAAAATAGTACCCTCTCTGTTAGTCTGGCCCTTGTCCTCATTCCCATGGCTGGTTGTGCCTCCTCTAACTTTACTTCAAGAGTCTGCCCTGCTCAGTCACCAATCTTGTTTTAAAATAAGGCTACTCCAGTATTTTTCCATTCCAATGCAGTTCCCTGGGGCATCCAAGCAAAACCTAAGTGATTTGGTTATACCCTGGAAATGTCAAGGATTTCTGCATTTTCTTCAGGTCAAGGTGACTGAAAACTCTCTGGGAACAAAATCTAAAGAAGTTTCAGAGCCTAATTTTACATACAATTATTGTCTCTGACCTGCATGTGTCCTGTACTTAAAGCTCTATAAACTTACAGTTTTAGATTCTTTCTACTTTGGGGACCTCTTCTGAATACACAAAGAGATTAACTTAAGTAAAATAATACCAATTCTCATGGTTATGTCTTTTGGAGAAATTATCATTTCAAGTCAAGTATAATTTACCTCCCTCATTTGAAGGAGTGAGCCTCAAAATACCCTGCATAGTTCCCTGAAGGTAAAGACAAGTGAAAGGCAGTGTGATGTAGTTTGTAAAGTGAAGTCCCTTGATGAAGGCCAAATTGAGCAGCCATTGAGTAAAAATGTGGCTGGCAGCCTATGATGTACTCCTGGATTCTGGGAGAGAAAAAATTGACATGAGATCCTTATTGTATTCCTTGACATCAGCCTGTTCCCTTATGGGTTGATCCCATAAGACATTCCAGAGTGTCTGCATAATGTTTCTTCTGGTTAAGTGCCTGTCAAGCTTATTTTTAAATAGGCTCACTTTTTTTTTCAAAATGATTTCAACATCTAAAGCTACATTTATCTGCATCTATATTTTTCAATTTATCAATTATAATATATAATATATTGTTTTGTCCCTTAATAGCAAAGCAAATTTGAGGATTTGGTATTTCAAAACCAATGGTATATAGAATGAGCTTTATTCCAGCAAGCTTAAAATATACCAAGAAAATACATTCCCTGGCATGTGAAATTTGGCAACAGTGAAGAGAGGAGCTGCCGCTCTCTGGCTCTGGATTAGAACATATTTGCGTCCAAAAGATCTTTAATGCAATCCATCAAAGTGGGATCCTGTAGAAATACAGGTCACCAACCTAATATCCTTCAGCAAGTGGAAAAATGCTGTAGATGTTTATGCTGACATTTGGCTCTACTCTTATGTCGGTTATGTTTAAATAAGGGCTACTGTCTTCATCATGAAGCCTAAATCAAACCAATTGTAGGTTAAAAGGAGGGAAAAAGGGTAAGGAAAAAAAACTCCCTAGTTGATGAATATTCATCTCTTTACCAATTCATTTACTTATTAACTGATTATTTTGCTATCTTCAAGTCACTGAAACCGGACTGAGTATGAAATGATTAAGTGGGAATCTGGCAGATGGTAGAGTTAGGGTGGATCTTAATTCTGTCACGTTGTGCGGGAGTCAAGTCTGTACTTCTATATAAAGGGAAAATCCCCTTGCAGGTGGAAATTTGGTTATTGGGTTTTTTTTTTCCACACTAAAATCCTCTGAAATCCTCCTCCTTTATTACTGCTTGGAGAATCCTGATCAGAGCAGAAGTCGCAGACATTGAAGAGAATTTTAAAATTGGAGTTAGAGAAGCCATTCTCTGGTTAATGAGCACAGAGCAGCAGGCACTCTGAGGAGTTTATTTGGAGAAAGAAAACATCTGCAGAAATCAAGTGATTAAGATGTGATACTCAAAGCGAACTCTGAGCGATCTCATTAGCACAGACTAAGAATAATCTACAAATGTAATAAGAGCCCTGATACAAGGTCACAGTGCAGGCCAGCTGGGTGGGACCCACCAAAGAGGAAGATAGGGAGCCTGATTGGATCATATCAGGAAATATTCCCTAGAAGAGATGATAATTTCTATCTATCTCTTAAGGGAGGAAGAATCTTAAATGTATATGAAATTTCCCACTGCATATTATTTGTAGTTCTCCAGATGTGCTTATGTATATTAAAATGTACATATTTTTATTCTCAATAATTTTGAGTAACTCCTGTATAAATGTTACTTTCTCACAGATTGTTCTTCACGAAATTCCATAAAAAGACTCCATACCCACCTGCACATTGTGACTCATCTCTTTTCTCTGAAATGACATCATTTATTTATTTTTCTTTCTTTTAAACCATAATTTCTACCTTCAAATTATTATAAGCGTCATGAGTAGAAGAATGTTTTATATAGCTTGGTCACTCTTATTTCCTGAGCCTAGAATAATGTCTGGCACATAAGTCACTCATATAATTATTGAATAAAAAAATTAAGAACTCTTTTATATTATCATAAAACCACTACCTAAATGACACCTCTATGTGTTATGATATGAATGTGAGAATATTGAAATGGAGGTTTTGGTCAGGAACCCAGACCCTGAGATGACAACGTTACAATGGAGGCAGTCCTAAGTGGTCACACAGCTCATACTCTCGTAGGCACAGCCAAGACATCAATGAACCAGAAAAAGCTCATGAAGATATTTTTGGAGAGAGTTATCCTATGAGTCCCACTCCTGATGTATGTGGTGGGTGGTTTTACATCCCAACCATCAGTTTAGTAGGGAGGGGCTTTAAGAAGACAATTAGAGGAGGCTTTTTGAGAGAATTGACAGTAGGCTATGACTTACAACCAACTACTCCCCCCAAGACTGTAGAAGCATTCCTGCCTTCTATTACAAGACTAAAGATAGAGCTTAGATGGCAGAGTAGACACAGAAGGGTGGTGTATAAATCCCACTTATACACCAAGGGGAAAATACCAGATCTTGATCACACATGAGTTTCTGGAAAGAGCCTTGAAGATATTTTCAATCCTGTGCAAGAGGGTTGCCCCCAGAAGTAAATAGCTTCCCAGATGGAATCTGAAAGAACTTCTGGATGCTGAGGGGCTGGGAAGAGAGGAAATGATGTGCAAGGCCCATTAAGAGGAGAATGAGAGGCACAGGTGACTCACCAAAGGACACAGTGCACATGAAAGCCACTGTAAGAAAAAATCAATTTCAAATGTCTGGCAAACTCAAATAAACTGATGTCAATAAGAGCTATTCTTCCCACCTCTTACTTATTTTCCCTAACCATAATCAAACAAAGAAGATCAGAACCAGGAGTAGGGAGATGAGAAAAGAAGAGAAAGAGAAAGCTAGGTTACAATAGAGAGAAAAAAACAGCCATGTCCACATTCCGGTCTGTGACTTCAGGCTCCCCACCAATAACTGGCCCAGTGTTTAGGAAGGCAGGAATCTTGATATTAATATAAGTTCAAAATTTTGAAAAGTATGTACTATGTATGTTTCAATTGCTTATTACAGTGCCTTGCATTACATAAATATAGAAATTCCATGTATATATTCCACCCGGATTTCAAATTTTAATCTGATCTCTGTCTGGCTATGTTTTGCATTGTGATTGATAATGAAGACACCAGTTAAACTATTAACTTAAGAATGAGGCTCCCAAATTCATACCTAAAAATTATTTTTTAATCAGCAACAATTCTCAATGTTTAAATATTTTTAAAGTTTCTTTTACTTCTGAAAGAGCTGACAAAAGAAGGGTACATTAGAGGTTATTTAAGAATTAGAGTCTATTAGTCCTGTCATATACTCTGGAAAGAATACAACTCAGTGCTGAACTATTTACAGGCTCTGGGTGAATGGGATCACAAGGCAATGCAAGTTTGTGTGTTGAGTTGGGAAAAGGTGCATACATGGTAATGCACAGGGGTTAGGAAAATACAAAACAGCAAGTACTTTTGGTAAAAAATAAGGCATCAGAAGGGATTTTTTCCATTTCTGTAGTGTCTCACTAGCTAGCTTCAATGGGTATTAGAGTTCTCATGTTTTATTTTTTATAAAATATTAGACCACAAAGAATTTATGATATTATTTTACCAAATACAGGGTTGGTATTTTGGCCTTTTTGTTTGGATGTTCATATTTATTGTATGCTCCATATTTTCTCTTTCATGACTGTTTTTGTGAGAGTGTTTGAAACATCTGGTTCCATGTAATGAAAAGCAGTCAGTTGATCTGACTGGTTAAAAGCTTGAAAAATAGCCAGTTTGCCTGTTTATTCCAACATAATGTTTGTAACAAATAGAGGTTCATGGTGGTCTTTAAAGGATGACAAGTCAAGAGAAATACAATTAAAAAGCATTATTAATCAATAAAAAACAAATAATAATTGCCTAAGTCATGTGTATAAACGTTACCCTAACTAGGGATCTTTTGTTCTAACACTTATGTCCTCATACCATCTGATTTCAAACTATTGCCACATATTCTATGTTCTGTCCACATCTACAGAAGAAGACAGAAGTAAGTGATACTGTGACAAACATAAAGATTTTGTCCCTTTCCTCACTGTTGACTTATGATCCTAAAACCATTGCTGAGGGTAAAGAAGAGAAGTGAAGAGCAGAAGCAGAAAACATAGTATGTTTGCCCTAACATTCTGCCCCTTAAGACCAGGGATAGTCTATTGACTACACTTTGTGTAAGAACTCAATTCTTTAAATATTCATGAACAAGTGCTAGTGGACAATGGATCATATTCATTGTTCCAATTCTTTAACTTCTCACTCATGGTTATTGTTATTTTATTGTCTGGAAAACTGGTTCAGAAAAAAAAAAAGACTGACCATTCAACCATTACTGAACCAGAAGTCATTTCCAGTCCCAGATTTGTTGTCTCTGCTCCAGGGACTCAATTCGTTTGACCTTCATTAGCTCATAAGCATCAGAGCTGAAAACACTCTTCACCTTTGCTTCCCTTTTGCCATTTTTCTTTGGTAGAAATGTTAAAGGAAAATGGAGTCTAATAATTCGTGGTACATAATTAGAGAAACAGACACAGATACAATAGATAAATAAATTGCTTCCTTCAGGCCCAGGGCAAAAGGGAGAGCAAGGAAGCACCTGTTTGCTTATCTCTGACTTCTCTTGAAGGCTGAGACTTCTTGCCCCTATTCTAGGAGTTGGCAGAATGGTCTATAATTATGCTTTTTCCTGGGTAGCATGCTCATCCCCCATTAGATAGTGAGCTACTTGAAGAAACTTAACAATGTTTTTCTTTTTTCATCTTTGTAGCCACAATTTCTTCTGCTTATGTCCTTGTTTTGTTGTGTTTATTAGGGTCAAACACCACAACAAACTCTTTAGGTAAGCTGTATCATTTACAACCCTGCAATGACGAGAAAATGATGGCTTAATAAGGTTAAGTAACTTGGTCAAAGCTGTTAAGTAGCAGAGCCAGAGCCTTTCTTGTCCAAGCTGTCCAAATCCAAAGATGAGGCACTTTAACTTGAACTTCTAAGCACCACTCAGAAAGAAAGGCTCAGATGGCCTTTATTGTGATCTTTTTCATGAACTAGGATTTAACTCCCAACTTATTCTTAGCTTCTCTGGATGAGATGTTCTCATTTGCCATATCACCTCATCCACAAGTTCCATTATTCCTCTGATCACGTCCACTACCCTATTTCTTGTTCTTTTGTCTTCCATTATCATTTGTTAAAGGGCAGCAACCGTATTGCACCCAGCCTTGATTAGGCAGGCATGCCATTTGTCAGGGAGCACAGCAAGAAAAGTCCTTATAGTGGTCTCCTTGAGTCACTGCTTGGCATGTTTCCCAGAAAGCACAGGGCATCTTCTCCATGCCCAGTCCACCTTACCATGTGCAAGAATAGATATACCCATAAAAAGTTTTAGATCTCTTCTGAACCAAATTTTATAATACAGCTAGAGAGGATGGCAGTTTCACATTATTTTGAAGGTTTGATCTTAATAAAGATTGAGTATCTTTCAGAGGGTTTATGACAAAGGGTGCTGCATTTCAAAAGGAGTCGCTGCCTTCTGTGATGTTCTGAATCTCTTTTTATTCACATTGGAGGTCAGAGTAAGGTAATATAAACTCCCTGTTAAAGAAATCACTGGCTTGTAAAAGATCTACATTATAAAGCCATTTGGTAGCCAGGTAGCAAGTATATAGGTTAAACCGTGGCTGATTCCGTTCTTATGGTAGGAGAAGAGTCACATATTTGTATTTAGGTACATGTGAATATGTATACATTCTGAAATTCAATGTGTGATATATGAATTGGACTGTAAGTTACTGCTAGAGACAATATATCATATGAATAGAAATTGATCTGTAATCACATAACAGTATTACGGGTACATGGTTAGAACAACCACGTAAAAGGAATTTCTCAGTTGCAGTAGGCACAATTCTAAGCGAATCCCATGTCACACCACTGTAGATTCTTCCCAACCATTGAGTATTAGGCAGGACCTGCAACTTGTTTCTAACCAATAGGAAATGACACAAGCAGTGGGATATTGTTACCTTGAGTGGGATGAATTGTACAGGAAAGGTGGTGGGTGGTCATTCTGATGACTATGTGATGTTTTGTAAGATCTGTCTTAGGACATTGTCAGCAACAGGTTCTCCTGTTGGCCATAAATAACTGAAGTGCCATGTTGTTGTGAGAGGACCATATGGCAAGGGACTGCAAGTGGCCTCTTGGTGCTGAGCATGCAGCCTGGAGGACAGCCAGCAAGAAAGCCAGAACCTTAGTCCTAGGCTACAAGGAATTGAATTCTGCCAGTAATTACTTAAGCTTAGAAAACACCCCCAAGCTTCACCTAGAGCCCAGCCAATGTCTTCATGGCAGCGATTTGAAACCTTGAGCTGAGGACCCAGTGAAGCTGTGCCCAGAATCCTTTCTCCAGAAACTGAGATATGAAATGTATGCCATTTAAGCTAATACAATTATAGGAATTTGTTACATAGTAATAGAAACCAAAATATTTTCCTACTTGTTTCCTGGAATTATAGGGCCCACATTTCAATCACTGACAAAAAGTATCTTCCCTAAATTTTTCAGCAGAACCTGAATAGGAAATATTCTTTGGGCAGAAAGAAGACTCCTCAATTAGACATTTAGTTTGTGAATTAAGTGGACATAGGTATGTCCAGTAATGTTGTATAAAGACCAATAACCATCTAGTAATTAAGGTTCGGGCATGTTACCAAAGTAGGGTATAATATATTTCTCCAGAAATCTTAAAATTATAAAAATAAAGTCACCCTCAAACTAAACATGGACACAGGTGTTTACTGAGAAACCATGCATTATACAAATATAACTGTAAGGAATTTTTTCTGTTGTTGGCAAAAGTATGAAAGAATATGAAAAAATATGACATCCAACTAGGTGTATGTACCATGGTACTTGTGTGTGTGTGTGTGTGCACCTTGATGTGTGTCTATGGATGAGTCTGCATGTATCTCTATGTCCATAATGGTATGTGTGTTCATGTGTACACATATCTATATGTCTGTATGCATATGTGTCTGGATTTTTGTATGCCTCTGTGTCTCTGTGTATATATCTTTACATTTGTATATGTGTGTATGTACATTGGGGGCAAGTTGTATGTATGTGCCTATGTGTCCATGTTTATGAGGGGTTTGAAGAAGATAGATAAAGGACAAATAAATCTCATCAAAGGCCATTATAAGTATTAATAAAGAACAGAGGAAAAATGACAAACAATCAGACACCACTGGCTATGACTCTGTAATCTAGTGTTAGTTTTAATTTTGTGATGTATTAGCTCTGTGACTTTGGTAACCTGCTTCAGAGTTGAGACCCCTTTTTCCTTTTCTGTATAAACAATGAATTAGAGCATAAGATTAAAACCATCCCACTGGTGGTAGGAGCATACACTGGTCAAGCACTCTGGAAAACCTGTGTTGTTGTCTTACTAAAGGCCGAACAGACTCATGCCCTGTGACCTAACTAGTCCAGTCCTAGGTAGCTATGACCGATACAAACATGTACATGTGTTTACCAAAGGCACATGTTAGAATGTTTATAGCAGCACTATTCAGCTTTTACCGGCCTTATCTAGAAATGTTCCAATGACCACCAACAAATGAAAGGGTAATGGTAGTATATGCACCCAATGGGATACTATGTAGACATGAAAATGAGTAATCTATAGTCTCACAACAATATGAATGTATCTCACACATATAGTGTGAATAAAAGAAACTAGATACAAAAGCGTTTTATAGGATTTATGTAAAGTATGCAAACAAGCAAATGTAACCTAAATAGGCAAAGGTAATCTAGGCCTTCAGAAGGCAGGACAGTGATGGTCCTTGGAGGGGGCATAGGGAACATCTGAGGCGAGGGCCTCTGTCAGCTTTCTATGGTGGGCACTGATTATCGAGTGTGCTCAAAGTGTGAAATGTCACGGGCGTGTGCTTCTGATGTGTGTACTTTTCTTCTTAGAATATTAAATATTAATATGAAATTTAAAATATCCTCAGACAGCTATGCTGATCAAACAGGATAAGACATATGAATGTGATCCGAGTAAGCTGCAGCCACTGCAGCCCTGTAGGAAAAGGGCTTTCAAACTAGGTAATGACAACTAGTTGGTCATAGAATCAATGGATTATGACCTGGATTAAATAAAATGAAGAAAAGATAATAGAAGATATCAGAGTATATCATGCATTAGAAATTGTTTATAGCTGGGTTATTAATTTATGTGTTTATATTTGGGTTGAGATATAAGTGTACTTTTATGATGGATCATAGACAAAAGGGATCAAAGTTACTGATACGGGGCATCTATAGTATAAGGTCACAGAGCAGCATCCTAGGCCCCCTGAATGCCTCCTACAAATCCTGTCCCTGCATTATGACCCCTTTGACTTCACTGATGCCACATGAATGAAGAGGCATTTCCACAGGGAAACCCCAGAGCACAATTAAAGTCCTCCCACTGTACTTTCATCGGCAATGCCAACCACTGGCCTTATCATTCCTGGCCATTTGCCAGAAGCCCTATCGCTTTATACCCAGTAGATGACCTAGAATTCTGCAAATTCCTTCCCGAACAGGGAAAACTGCTGTGTGTGGACTCCGTTCCAACCATTTTTCTCCATAACATTAGAGCAGATGCAGTGGGTGGTAGCACTTCGTATCAGTGAAGGCAGGGAATGGAAAATATTGCTCATTTGCATATTCCCAAAATAATGGGATGAGGCTAATAATTAATAGCTATTTTTAAACCTCTTGATTTAATTAACTCCAGCTAAGCTGTTTGTAAACATGTGATGTTATGTTTGGATAGATGTGTCAACGTGAAAATTAGTCACTGACACAAGGCACTATGGAAAAATTTTTAAAAGGCTCTGGCAGAAGGCGGACCCAGAGAGTTCCCCATTTTCTAACTTGGGACATGTTTACCCACAGAAGTCACTGGTGGTGATGTTCTATGACAAAAAGGGCTCCCGAGGGTAGTGGGAAAGCAATAAAGGGAAAATAAAGGGTGAACAGGATAGGGTGAGGCTTAACACTGGGTGCCCGGCCAACTTCAGGAGGAAAGGGCCGTTTCTTGACGTAGGGACCATTTCACTTCAAACCCACTTTATGTAATATTCTTTCCCAAGGGAAGGGAATTTGAGATCAATAAGGAAACAAAACAGAACCAGATTTGAGAGACAGCTTGTTTTGCTGAAGGGCAGAGGTTATTCCAAGGCTCCTGGCAAAATCAAATACAGACTAAATGGTATTTAAAGAAGGGCTACTTAGGGGGATAGTGGCAAGATGTGCAAGTTCATTAAAAGACTAACATTTTGGGGAGAGCATTTTGGATTGGACTCATGTGACAAAGAGTGGAAAGCAAAGGGGTTCTGGGTAGGAATGTACAGTGGCCAAAGTGGCAGACCTACTTTCGGGCTGACTAGAGAAGGATTCTCTCAGTTTTGCTCTAGTTTGGGTGGATCCAAACCTCCTGAGGCTGCAAATCAATAGACCCACTTCACAACGGGGTAGATCAGTCACATTTAATACCAGGAAAGGACCCTGAAAATCTCCACGGGAGGCAGGGGCCCTCCTTTGAGCTTACTAAAGCCAGAGACATGGAGGACCAATGTTTCCTTGCCTTCTACTCAAACAAATGCTCCTGCTCTGGGAAGGGTCCTACGGGGAAGAGAAAGAAACCCCGTATCAGAGTTAACGATCAGAGCCCTGCTTTGCTAATTAATGGCCCTGACTCCCGTGGCGTAAAAGCACAACTTGAAAGGCTCCACACCAGCTCCAAAGCTGGGGCTGGGAGAGGAAAAGAGCCAGGAATCTCTATGGAACTCAGAATGAAGGAGGATCTTTAATTTTCTGTTAGTTATGTCTTTTAAATTTATAATTTCTGAGCAGGGCAAGTAGGCAAAATCAAATCTGTGCTGCCACGACACAGCAGTTCCATTTTAATTAAAAGCCACCACCTTCACCTTATCCTTATGTGAGGTAATGTGACCCTAGGGCTCAGATTGACTTCGGTGTTTCCTTTTCAATTTTTGCATGAGTAATTCTAACCCTTGACTTTTACAAAATAACTTTGCCATGGAACATTTTAATTCATAACAGCTATGGAGACTAATGAGTATGCAGTCCCATAGATTTACATACATTTACTGGTATATACATCTACACATGTGAACATAAGGTCCTAACAATATAGAATATCAAGACATCTTTTTCTGGGACATAGACAGCTCTTAAGTAGGACCGTGATATTCTGAAAGGGTTTATGTATCCTGTTAACTAGCTCATTTGCCAGCCATGTGGTGGACAGTTTTTTCTATACAAAAGTATCAGCATTATATGATTAAAATTTTGGCAAATACAGGATATTAACATGCATGTATCTATTATTTTAAAACTCTGTCCAGGGGATCAATTCTCACAGCATATGATATAGTTTGGATATACAAATATTTGAAAGGTGGGGAGAGTCAATCCTAAAATAGGAAGATTATCTGAGATTAATTGATTGAATTGCTTAGGTGCTTACCGTAGAGGTGTGCATATTTTGCTTTTCGGTAGGTATATGAATGCATGTGTATATATGCGCAGTGTAATACTTTGGTTTGATAAAGGCTGCTCAGTGTGTGCTGTGTTTACAGTTGGAGAAAACAGGCATCTGTTTTCAGTTCAGATTCTGTTTATCTTTCTGTTGTGAAGAGCTATAACGCTATCTACTATGGATCTTACCCTACAACCTCTTGACCAAGTCTAGTCTCCCACGTGAAAAAAAACAGAATATAAAACTCAACATCACTGGTGAAATTCACAGTTCACACCATTCCCTTATAGACACTAATGATCTAGAAAGGAAGGTCGTTTTGTTTCTAACAAACCCCTGATGAGCATTGATTATTGATGGGTTATTGGAATGCTAATTTGGAAAGTTACTAACTTGTCCTTCGCTTTTGCAGACACAAACTAATGTTACACTTTAGTTATGAGACACATTTAGTTTCTTTGCATAAAGGACAGGCTAGTAATGCTAGCATGGTGTTACAATAAATAATACAATACAGATAATATGATACATAGAGTGGTCTCATATGTGAGTTATTATCACACACAGAGTCCTGATTTGCCCGTGTGTGACAATAGTGCTAAAACTCCACCTAACATGGTGGTGTATGTGAGCGGGCTTCTGCTTTGAATATTTGTGTATACCCTCCTGTAGCCCAACACACACACGTGCATTGTTAAAGGGAAGTAGAAGCAGTTTACCCAATGAGTCATCCCACAATCCCTGCTTTGTTCCAGCGCAGCCAGAGCTGCACATTCATTTGGATGCTAACTCTGTTCCAGGGGTAAACACAAACGCGGAGAACCTTGTGTACCCAAGGAGATGCTGTAAAAGGCTCACTTAGTAAAAACATCTGCAGTGTCTATTTTAAATCAAGGCCTCAAAATGACATCTTGGGTGAAAGTAAGCTACTCACTACACAGTGAACTAAAGGCAAAGATGCCTCCCAGTGAAGTTACATTGAGAGGAAGACAGAAGAAAAAGTAGAAATAAGCAGGGAGCAAAGGAAGAAAAAAGAACAATGAAGGAGAAAGGGAGATAGAGGATGGAGAACATTTCCGGAAATATCTCTGGGCTGCAGACGAACGCTGTGCCATGTATCCAAGCGTGGTCAGATGCTATGAGAGATCCGAGGTCTACCGCAAGGACTTTTGGTTGCTAAGGAATTAGAAATCCACAGTATGAGAAAAGAGACATACCAACTGGCCACTAAGTGGGAGCTTACCTGTGAATTTACACTTCTGCCTGTGGAAATGTCAGGCTCGCTTTACCTTCCCAACCCATGAGCAAGAAATAAAACAAGAGTGTTTTTCTGCTCACGGTGCAGTGTGTATAGTCTAAACAGGATGCCTGTGATTACAAACATTTCAGGCACCGTGCATGAAAGTAAAGGAGATCCTTTCTTGCAGGACTTCTCAGAACATTTACACAGTAATGAACTACATTTTCCCAGTGTGGAGGACATGTATCATGTGCAGAGAGAAAGTGGGATCAATGCTCTTTATCTGAAGCATTTACTTCTGTGTTTGTTCCCCAAAGCTTATTTTGGGAAAGGCTGAATCAGACTTTTCAGTTAATATTTCTAACAATGTTTTATACTAAAAAGAATAGACTATTTGTAAGAACCATTAAAAACTGTAAACTGTAAATTATTCTAAAATAACCTTTAGGAATTATTTTTCTTTAGAGTTTGACCGTTATTGTAACTGACAATCAAGCTTGATCAGAAAGAGATTTCTACACGTTTTTCATCCTTTTGTTTTACATGTTGGTATTATTTACTTAATGCATAAAATAAAATCACAGAGAAGTTCAGCATTCGACTTGGCTTTAAGAGGTTAAGATATGAAAACTTAATGAAGCAGGCAAAAAGTTGCAAATAAAAATTCTAGTAATAAGTAGAATCACAGGAGACAAAGCTCAGGTGAGCTTCACTTGCTGCCCGGTTCCCAACAGGCCACTGACTGGTAGGGGTCTGCAGCCTGGGGTTTGGGGACACCTGATCTAGACATATGTGCATAGGGCACTGTTTTTTTTCTTTTTGCTAGACTAATTAAAAGACATTCACTAAAATAATTTATACTATCCTTGACAATATGATAGGCATGTGTTAGCAGAAGTTATTTTTATGTGTTTTTGGTATTTTATTTCATATATACATTCAATAATACAACTTTCTGAGTAGGGAGATGACTACCTAGAAAAAAAGGAAAGGAAATTAAGGGTAGCCTTCCTTGGAAATAGGGTCTATAAAGACAACCCATTTACAATGAGGTCGTTAGAGTGGGCCCCGATATGAAATGATGGGTATCCTGGCAAAAGGGGAAATTTGGACACAAACAGACACTGGCAGAAGAAAGATTATGTGAAGACACACAAGAGGAGAAAGCCATATGACCAGAGTGATGCATTTACAAGCCAAGAACACCAAGGACTGGCAGGAAGCACGAGAAGCCAGAGAAGGCGGGGAAGGATTCTTCCTTAGAGAGGCCAGAGGGAGCACGGCCCGCCTGCACCTAGACTTCAGACTTCTAGTACCCAGATCTATGAGAAAAAAGTTGTGTTGTTTTAAGCCACCCAGTCTGTGGTAGTCTGTTATGGTAACCCTAGGAAAATAATACACTGTGGTGGCATTTTCTTTGTAGCGCTTGTCACAGTTTCAATCACTTATGTGCTTTACTGCTATTGCCTATTTTCAACCTAACAGGTATCTTGCATATCTGGTTAGGTATCATATCACCTGGTTCTAGCAAAGTGTCTGGCAAAGAGTCAGTGCTCAATATAGGCAGTAAGTTAATGAATGGCTGAATTCAAGGGCAACAAAGATCAAGCTCTACAGAAAAAAAATAAATAAAAAAGAATACCCATAATCATTTATTGCTAGTTGTTGTGTTTTCTTATTTGTTTGCTTTTTCTACTCTATGCATCCTTTAAACCAAATCTTCCTCAGGAGTACAATTAATTGTGTGACTGTGTATAAAGGTCTGTAGATTAGCATAGAACCAAAACTTCTGAACTCAGTGCCCAGATGGTTATGCTTATACAACATCAGTGACGTTCCATAGGAAGAAGAGAAAAGGAGAAGATATTTTTATGGGGACACATGGTAAAAATAGAAAATCATCTCTGCCATCTTCTCCATACATGTGTCATGGTTTGGGTCAAATGTTGATGATGCAAAACTTAACCACAGGTATTTCCAAACCAAGGTACTAGGCACTAACATTGGTAAAATGTTACCTCTCTTTCATTTGGAGGCTGGGAGTTATTGTAATTAGAAGCACAGGTCCGGAACAGAGAACTCCAGTCCAGGCCCTGTACTCACCACAAGCATGGCCATGTGCCAGTGTCCTTTTCTTAAGCCTTAGTTTTCTCAACCCCTTCTCCTCCAAACTAGGGAAGAGTAGTTCCTACATTAAAGTGTTTGTTGGAAGATTAGGATACGATGTTTGCAAGTGTAAACTCGATGTTCACACAGTATGATACACAGTAAAAATGCAATAAAGGTTGATTGTGTTATTTTAAGAATTCTCTGGTTACAGAATCCGCCGACAAGGTTAATATCTTCTAGTGTGTGAGGAATACAAGCCTGACATCTATTATTTAACTCACACACGAATGGACTAGGGCAGGTGCACAGCGTAAACCTACTTTCACCACCTTTTGTCCTTGATTATTGACCTAAGGTTTGTTGATTTAAATGAAATTGAAGACCAGGAGTTACTTCAACATGTAGAAGCCATATTCCCAGGATTGTTCTTTAATACTAGAATAATGGATTTAGCTTAGAATTCTGAAGAAACAGGAGATAATCCTTTTAAAATTGTCACATAAGCTGGTTAGAAGGCTGAGGATGAAACTGAAGGGGGTATGCGGGAAGTGGCCGTGAGTGTGAGTGTGTGTGTGTGTGTGTGTGAGTATGTGTGAGAAATGATTTTATTTTTTACATAAAGCCATGTGTATGAAGGAGCCACAGAAAGAGTCCCATGAGTGTTTAATTTCATTTTCATGCTGTAACCATAACAGCAGTCTAGGATCTGATCATATGATAATACTGTTCATAAAGACAAAGGAAAAAATACAAGTCATAACAATAACCAATGAGTGTTTTTAATTGCATGATAGTTTATAAAGTATTTTCCTACGCATTAGCTTACTTGATCCTCCCAAAGGCCAGGTCAAATAATCCTAGGTAGTGCTTCCATCTCAAAGTAGAAGGAACTGAAATCAAATGCTTTGATTGAAGTAAGAGACCTATTTTGGGATCAGGTTGGTTCTATATCTACAATTTTCAACCTTAAATCTCCCTTCCTTTTGCTATAACTTGCTGCATTAATTATATAAAAAGGGAGATAGAGAGACTGATGATATAGAATACAGTTAGAAAGAGAGGCTGCACGAATCCATCCAGTCCTGACCATTTCCAGGTAGAGAAGATTTTAGCTTGTCACATATCAGAGAATTACATCTTGCCCACCTTGAGTACTAACACCATAAAGCTGGAGTTGTATTTAGAGTTGTTGGTGTTGAACTTAAATCATGCTGTTTGCCTACAAAGCAAGGGCCTTAATGTCACTGACTAAACCATTACATGAAAATTCAGAAAGTTGTCTGGATATGCTAAAAGATTTCAAAATTCATAGCAAAATTGGTAAAAGGAAGTGAATTGTTGCTTTGCTGTCTTAACATTTAGGCTTGCAGGGAAAGCAAAGATCATGTCCTGATTTGTCTTGGGTAGTCTTCCACTTAGTCAAAGTCAGAGCTGAATTCTTCCACCCAAACAAAACACTGTCCAAATGCAAGCTAACAGGCCACAGAGGGGAGCATTTCAAAAACAGAGGCTCATTTTTTAAAAATTTAATATTTATTGGTTTTTTTCATTATCATTTAGTCCCTTTTTACCTTTTAATCCCAGAAATCACCACACTGTTGCCCATGTCCGTGAGTCCTTTCTCCTTTTTGCTCAATCCCTCCACTCCCCAACCTCCCTTCCCCGGCTACCTGTTATCTGCTCTCTATCTATTAGTCTGTCTCTGTTTTGCTTGTTTGTTCAGCTTGTTCGTTAGATTCAATATATGAGTGATATCATATGGTATTTATCCTTCTCTGACTGGCTTATTTCACTTAGCACATGTTCTCCAGGTCATCCATACTGGTGCAAAGGTTAAAATTTTCTTTTTTACAGCCGAGTAGAATTCCAGTGTGTAAATGTCCCACAGTTGTTTTATCCACTTATCTGCTGATGGACAATTGGGCTGCTGCCATATCTTGGAGATTGTAAATAATGCTGCAATGAACATAGGGGTGCTTATGTTCTTTCAAATTAGAGTTTTGGGTTCCTTTGGAGGTATTTCCAGAAGTGGGATTGCTGGGTCACAAGGCAGATCAATTTCTAATTTGTTGAGGTATCTACATACTGCTTTCCACAGTGGCTGCACCAGTCTGCATTCCCACCAACAGTGCAAAAGTGTTCCACTTTCTCCACATCCCCACTAGCACTTGGTGTTTGTTGGTTTATTGATGATGGCCATTCTGACAGGTGTGAGATGGTATCTCATTGTGAATTTAATTTGCATTTCTCTGATGATTAGTGACGTTGAGTATATTTTCATATGTCTGTTGGCCATTTGTATATTCTCTTTGGAGAAGTGTCCATTCAAGTCCTTTGCCCATTTTTTAATTGGGGTGTTTGTTTGTTTTGATGCTGAGTTTTGTTAAGTACTTTATAAATTTTGGATATTAACCCTTTATCAGATGTATCAGCGAATATGTTCTCCCATTCTATGTGTTTTCTTTTTATTTTGTTGATGATTTCCTTGGCTGTGCAAAAGCTTTTTAGTTTGATGTAGTCCTATTTGATTTTTCTTTTGTTTTCCTTGCCTGAGGAGACATATCCAATAAAAAATTGCTAAGAGCAATGTCCAAGATTTTGCTGTTTATGTTTTCTTCTAGGATTGTCATGGTTTCTGGTCTAACATTTAAGTCTTTGATCCACATTGAATTTATTCTTGTGTGTAGTGTAAGAAGGTGGTCTGGTTTCATTTTTTTGCACATATCTGTCTGTTTTCCCATCAGCATTTATTGAATAAACTATCTTTAGCCCATTGTATGTGCTTGCTTTCTCTATCAAATATTGATTGACTATAAAGATGTGGATTTATTTCTGGGCTCTCTATTTTGTTCCATTGGTCTATGTGTCTGTTTTATGCCAGTACTAGGGTGTTTTGATTACTATGGCCTTGTAGTATAGTTTGATATTAGGTAGTGTGATTCTTCCTACTTTCTTCTTCTTTCTCAGGATCGCTGTTGCTATGTGGGACCAACTGTAGTTCCACAGAAATTTTTGGAATATTTGTTCTAGTTCTGTGAAATACATCATTGGAATCGTGATAGGAATTGCATTGAATCTATAGATTGTTTTGGGTAGTATGGACATTTTAATAATGTTAATTCATCCTATCCATTAACATGGTATGTGCTCCCACTTATTTGTATCTTCTTAAATTTCTTTCTTCAATGTGTTATAATTTTCTGAGTATAGGTCTTTTACATTCTTGGTTAGGCTTAGGTCCTAGGTATTTTATTCTTTTTGAAGCAATTGTGAATGGAATTGTTTTCTTAATTTCCCTTTCTGTTAGTTCATTATTGGTATATAAAATGCAACTGATTTCTGGATATTAATTTTGTATCTTGCTACTTTGTTGAATTCATTTATCAGATCTAATAGTTACTTGCTGGAATCTTTGGGGTTGTCCATGTACAGTATCATGTCATCGAAAATGAAGACAGTTTTACTTCTTCCATTCCAATTTGGATGTCTTTTATTTCTTCTTATTGTCTGATTGCTGTGGCTAGGAATTTCAGTACTATGTTGAATAAGAGAGGTGAAAGTGGACATCCCTGTCTTGTTCCTGATTTTAAGGGGAACGCTTGTAGTTTTTGCCTGTTGAGTAGGATGATGACAGTGGGTTTGTAATACATGGGCTTTATTACATTTGGGTATGTTCTCTCTATTCCCACTTTGTGAGGGTTTTGGTTATAAATGGGTGCTGGATTTTATCCAAAAGTACTTTTCTGAATGTATTGATATGATCATGTGGTTTTCATCCCTCATTTTGTTTATGTGTGAATTACATTTATTGATTGTGAATGTTGTACCAAACTTGCATTCCTAGAATAAGTCCCACTTGGTCATGGTGTATGATCTTTCTGATGCATTGCTGTATTTGGTTTGCTAATATTTTGTTGAGGATTTAAGCATCTATGTTCATCAGTGATACTGGCCTATAATTTTCTTTGTAGTGTCTTTGTCTGGTTTTGGAATTAGGATAATGCTGGCCTCATAAAATGAATTTGGGAGCCTTCCTTCCACTTGAATTTTATGAATTTTTTTGAGGAGGAAAGAAATTAGTTCTTCTCTGAATGTTTGGTAAAATTCACCTGTGTAGCCATCTGGTCCAGGGCTTTTGTTTGTTGGGAGTTTTTTTATTATGGTTTCAATTTCATTAGATGTAATCTGCATAGTCAGATTCTCTGATTCTTTCTGATTTTTTTTGAAGATTGCATGTTTCTAGGAATTTATCAATTCTGTCCAGATTGTCCAGTTTACTGGCATATAACTGTTCACAGTATTTTCTTACAATCCTTTGTATTTCTTTGGTGTCAATTATTACTTCTCTTCTTTAATTTCTGATTGTATTTATTAGGATATTTTCCCTTTTTTTTTCCTTGATGAGTCTGGTTAAAGGTTTATCAATCTTCTTTATCTTTTCAAAGAACCAGTTCTTGGATTCATTGATCTTTTATATCATTTTTTTGGACTCTATTTTACTTATTTCTGCTCTAATCTTTATTATTTCCTTCCCTGTACTTACTTTGGGCTTTGTTTGTTGTTCTTTTTCAAGTTCCTTTAAGTGTGAAGTTAGATTGTTTATTTGAGATTTTTTCTTGATTTTTTTTAGATAGGCCTGTAATGCTATGAATTTCCCTCTTCGTATTGCTTTCCCAGTGTTCCACAGATTTTGGATTGTTGTATCCTCATTTTCATTTGTTTCAAGTTATCTTTCAATTTATTTCTTGATCTCATTGTTAATTCATTCATTGTTTAATAACATGATATTTAGCTTCCATGTCTTTTCCTGTTTTTCAGTGTTCTTGTGATTGATTTCTAGGGTCATAGCATTGTGGTCAGAGAAGATACTTGATATGATTTCAATCTTCTTAAATTTTCTGAGACTTGTTTTGTGTCATATTATGTGATCTATCTTAGAAAACATTCCATGTGCCCTTGAAAAGTATGTATATTTAGCTGCTTGGGGCAAAATGCTCTGAAGATATCAATTAATTCCATTTGATCTACTGTGTCATTTAACCCTTTTGGTACGAGCGCTCTTTCCGCCGTGACACTCCCGCTGTACAAGGTGTCGCGCCGAAAACACGCACATAGCACATGGTCAGTCCTCCTTTGTGTGAAGACTTTCCTAACCTTATATAAGATCTATGCTTAAGAAAACAATGCTTTTTTCCAAGTGTTGTTTGTAACTTTAATATTAAGAAATAGTTATATAAAATTCTATCAATTATATAAGTAAAGTTCATAAAAATTATATACAGATGGATGCCGGATATATCCGGCGCTCGTCCACACAGGTCATCAGATGGGCGCTGAATATATCTGGCACCCGTACCGAAAGGGTTAAGGTTACTGTCTCCTTGTTGATTTTCTGCCTGGAAGATCTATCTATTGAAGGTATGTGGGGCGTTAAAATCCCCAACTATGACTATATTTCTGTCAATCTCTCCCTTGATGTTGACCAAGAATTGCTTTACATATTTAGGTGCTCCTATGTTGGATGTGTAAAGGTTTACTAGGGTTATACTCAACCCTTTACTTTTAGTCTTTGTGTATCTTTCGATCTAAGATAGGTCTCTTGGAGGCACCATATATGTGGGTTTTGTTTTCTTATCCATTCATCTGCCCCCTGTCTTTTGGTCAGAGAATTTAAGCCATGTACATTTACGGTGATTATTGATAGATATGTATGTAGTGCCATTTTATTGTTAGACTGTTATCTTCTTTTTTTTCCCCTTTCTCTTCCTTTTCTCCTTCTTCTTCTTAAAGCAAGCCCTTTAACATTTGTTGCAGTACTGGTTTGGTGTTAACAATATCCTTTAACTTCTTCTCGTCTGGGAAGAACCTTACTTTTCCTTTGATTTCAAATGGTAGTCTTGCTGGGTAAAGTGGCTTTGCTTGTAGGTTCTTGCTTTTCATCACCTTGAATAGTTCATGTCACTTCCTTCTGGCTGAAATGTTCTGTTGAGTAATCAGATTCCAGTCTAATTGGTGCTCCCTTGTAGGCAACTCCCTGCTTTTCTCTTGTGGCTTTTAGGATTCTCTCCTTGTCTTTATGCTTTTCATTTTATTATGGAGTGTCTTGGTATAGGCCTCTTTGGGTCCAACTTATTTGGGACTCTCTGAGCTTCCTGAACTTGTGTGACTTTTTCTTTCACCAGATTAGGGAAGTTTCGGTCATTATTTCTTCAAATTGGTTCTCAATCCCTTGCTCACTCTCTCCTTTTTCTGGTATTCCTATGATGTAGATGTTGTTTACTTCATGTTGTCCAAAATGTTTCTTAAACTCTCATTATTTTTAAATGATTTTTTCTTATAGTTACTCTGCTGGGTGTTTTTTCTACCCTGTCTTCCAAATCACTGATTTGATCCTCTGCTTCATTTATCCTACTGTTTATTTCTTCCAGTGTATTATTTATTTCAAATATTATATTCTTTATATCTGACTGGTCCTTTGTTATGGTTCTATGTCTTTTTTCATGTTGTTGAGTATCCTTATAATCATTACTCTAACCTCTCAATCTGATGGATTGCTTGCCTCTATTTCATCAGGTTCTCCTGGAAAATTCACTTGTGGTCTGAAAATTCTTTCATTTGTGGTCTGTTTCTTTGTCTTACCATTTTGGTTGCTTTGTATTTTCTGCCTTAGCTGTTAAACTACTCAGTCATCAAAGGGATCAGTTGTTAATAGAACCACGTTGTGATCAACAGCCTGGCTTAAACACCACAGGGTGGGGAAGAGTAATTCCTGGAGAAGGGGGTATTGTTTCCCCTCAGGTCAATGCCATTCAGAGGGGACTGCTCTATTTGAGAGTAACTGCTCCGACAGTATGGGGAATGACTCAGCACAGGGGTCCTGGTGGCTATTTCCTCAGTTCTCTCCACAGAGCCACCAACCCCAGACTTTCTTCAAGCATCTCTAGTCTACTCTGCCCTCCCTTTGTCAGCACCAAGTGGAAGTGGCTACAAATGAAATTTTGTGCTTTGACCCTTTAAGAGGTTCTCTGCATCTCCAGCTGTCTCTCCCTGGCAGAGAGAAATCCTGCTGCTTTTCAGAGCTGGATGTTACCTGGGTTCTTTTCTGGCTCTAGTGCTGTAGCTTGGGGTTTAGTCCCCACACTTCTCAAGGGGAATCCCCAGCCACTGAAATATCCCTCCAGCACTTCAGCTGCTGCTGTGGGAGCCCAGTCAGCCCTCTTGCATCTCCTCCGCACTCCCTACCATTCATGTTGTAGTGAAGTGGTTTCTTCTGCCTGTCTGTGGCTGTAAGGCTTCTCTCCCTCTAGTGTTTAGCTGGTTATTCTGTATGATTTCTCTACAAGTAAGTAGTAACTCCAGATTAGTCCTGGGAGGAGGTTAGTGTTGCTCCCACTTACTCCTCCACCTTGGATCTCATTCCACTCCAGGGACTCGATTTCCACAGGATGTTAGAGACTAGGTCATCAAGGCAACCTCAAACTTGAGACCATCCTCTTCCTCTACAAAGTGATGGCAATTGCTCACCATCTGGACACCCACAGTCTGACCCTTTAGTACTGCTACAGACATGTAAACATTTGTTCTCGATGAGCTTCAAGGAGCTAACCAGTCTGAAAGCACGACAGCCCCACTTAAAACTTCCTGAACACAAGGTCTTCTCCCCACAGAATCACAATTTGCAGCATTTCAGCCCCTGTTTTAAGATCCTTCTTATTTCCCCAGCACATTCTTTAGTCATCAAATCCATTGTTAACTCACAAAACACCTTCTCCTGTCACCATTGTGCACCTGAATTCAGCTGCCCTGAGCTAGATTCTGGGGTATAAGTTGTCCTTTGCATGCAAACCTCCCATTGATATAAGAGCTATGCCAGCAGGATACATTGTTTGGGGAATTCAAAACAGAATGAGATGCATAATAATTGACGTGGTGTTCTCTGGTGTAAAAAAAGGGTGGGAGGGAGGCAACGATATTTACAATAAGATAAGTATGGTCAAAGTCACCTGGTTTTAAAGTGTAGGTTTGGGCATGTTTTGAGGATCTTCAGTGATGTAGTAAGATTGCATGTGCAGAATGAAGATATTAAACTGAGGGGTATTACAATAGCAAAGGAACTTGAACACTTTTGGATCATCTCTCCCACTATGATGTCAGCTCACTGAATGCTGGCAGGATGTGTTCTGTTCACCATTTCATTAACGGCATCAGGCACAGTGTCTGTTTGGTACATGGTAGCTCTTTAGGCACCTTTTTCAATAACTAGCTGAATGAATGAATCAATGTTTGGGAGATTGTTGAAGAGAAATGCACATGATATTTAAGCAGGGGAATAACAGGATTATATTGAGTTTTAAAAGATAACTTTATATTCTATCTTGATTCTTCTATTTTTAAAATTGCTCTTATTAAAACATATATTTTATCACTTAATGTCTCCAAATTTTGACCTTTGTCCTACTATAATCTATGCCTAACAGAGAGAGAGAGAGAGAGAGAGAGAAAAAATGGATTTAAAATATAAGTTAAATCAGGACCTCTTTGATCAAAGCCCACCACTGGCTGCTGATCTCACTTAGGGAAAAAAATCATAGTCCTTCCAATGGTTTGAACACCTTCATACAATAACTGTGTCTTATCTTCCTTATCTTTAATTCCGTCTTCCCCCACTATTTCCCTCCCACTCACACTGGACTCCTTGGCACTCCCTGAATAAACTAGGCATGTTCCTGCCCATTTTCCCTGCTTGGAACCATCTTCTCCGATATCTATGGAGTTTATTTCCTCATCTCATTTTGGTTTTTGTTTAAATATCACTTTCTCATAAGGTCCTCCCTAAGTAATTTGTTCAAATTTCATACTTAATCTGTTCCCATCACTATTTTCCCTTGCCCAGTTCTACTTTTTTTCTTTTTATATAGCACTTATCTCACTCAACCATAGTCTATAATTCACAATAATTATATTGTGTGTTATTTGTTTTCCATTTTCCCTCACTTGACAAGAATAGGATCTTTGTCTATATTTTTCTCCACTGATGTACCCTAAGTGTTTAAGTCCAGAAGTCAGCCTGGCACATAGTAGGTGCTTTATAGACAGTTGCTGAATTGCATTGAATGTTTAGGTATTTGAATAAGGATTTTGATTTTAGTAAATACAAAACAGTAGAATCTGCATCTGACTGGCCGATTTTATAAGGTGGTTATTAGAAATGAAGGCTATGATAAATGGTAACATTCTGATAAGAGAATAAGGTTCTATGAACTGAGAAATCAGTACTTTATTATTGACATCACAAGCAGCATGAATCAAAAAGGCTATCACGTCAATAGGATGCTATGCTCCCCAATGGCAGGAAAAGAACAGAGAAGAATAAGTGAGCTTCCCAAGAATATGGAAATGTTAATTAATTCACTTGAAAAACACATTTGGCGAGAGTTTGTGCCAGTTCTTCCCACCTAAGCTGGATATTTTAAAAGAGAGATGAGAGAGCAGTTGTGAAATGATGAGCAGAAGGGAGAATGCAACACAGAGGTGACTCTATGGAAAGACTACAAACACTGGTGCCCACAGCCAGGTAACGTGAGAAAACTATAGTCACTGGGAAGCAGCTAGAGCAGACGTGGCCATTTGCTGCTTAAGGTAAAAGTAAGCAGGAAGTGTTCTAGAATACATCTGGGACTGATGAATTATTCTGTTCTTAAACTGCCATCTGGTCTGCTGCAAATATCAAAATGTCCCATGTGTTTTATGTTTGTCCCTCCAGATCCTCTCTCTGCCCTGGTCAGACAAGGGCTTGTTACAACTGAATGAATGGGCTTCTTTGTCCTCTAAATGTGTATGGGCTTCATCCAATAGGGAACATAGGCAGGAGCTTGGAAGGGAGGGGGAACAGGCAGGCCACACACAAGGGGGGACCCTCCCAAAACAGAATTTATTTATAAAAAATAGTGTATTTATTCTTACATGTTTAAACTTCAGTCACCTTCAAAGTACTCTGCATTTGATCCAATACACCTATGGAAATGTTCTTGAAACAGTTTTTGAGCTCGTCGATTTTGATGATTTTTGGTGCTTCTCCCATTTTTTATTTCATCTCTTCTACTCTGGCAAAACGTCTCTCTTTGAGGACTTTTCTCAGGGAGAGACAGGGTGAATAGGGAGGATGGGGTATGGTGGTCATGCTGTTTTTTGGTCAAAAACTGATCACTCAGTGCATTGTGGGCTGGTGCACTCATAAATCACCCATCATGAAATGGGTAAATGCATTAAAAGAATCATCCAAAAATATTCACAGAAGCTGACTGCAGCCTCTCACAGCAACACCAGCTGGTACATTGATACAGATAGGTTCCTAGAACACTCACCTGGCTGTGGAAGTCTATAATACAAAGGTCCACCCTCCAGAAGATAATTCCATTTTTTGAGGGGGTCCCCCTTCATATTCCCCTGGTTCCATTCCTGTGAGGTCATCTAGGTTCTCTGTGGCCTTCAAACAAATGGCATTGCTCTTAACGTGACTATCTCTATATGACTCTTTCCTGATGGGGACCTGTAACCTCTCCCTTCTGCTGTCACTCCAGGCCTAGGAACAGTGATAGCTCTTCTATTACTGGGGCCAGGTTACTGACTGTACCAAAACTTGTGCTTTGGCAAACCACCCACACCTCTGAAAAACCGTCCCCTTGTACTAATTTGAATGTGCCAGCTGTTCATTTTCCTCTTGAGGCCTCCATGATACACATAAATGATTTGAGGCTTAGCTTTTTCATCAATAAAGTAAAAATAATATTTACCACCTATCGCCACCATGACCATTAAGTTAGGTAACCCTAGTAAAATACAAAGCAAAGTAGCAGACCTGAAAGAAAGTGTTCAAACAACATGAGTCTCTTTAGAAGCAGAAATGCATCTTTTTACCCCTCCCTCTCCATGCTCTACCTTTCAGACCCTCTGGCTTACAGAAAGAGGGAACATATATTGGGTGGGAAGGATTCTGGCAGCATAACCAGAAATCTATTCTCTATGTCAAAAACCAAATCAATAGCATAAAGGTAATACATACACGAGCCCATTTCTGGGTGTGATCTCCTTTTGGAATACAATTGGCCCTGATTTCATCTCACCCCACTGTTCATTTCCTTTTTCCTCAACTCTTACCTAGAGCAGTTCTTCCTAATGTGTCACTACACCTCTGGTAATCCACAAGTGGTGGCTTCTTTTACTGAATCCATTACTGTAGAGTTTGTGTATGTGTGTAGAGCCTGTGTGTGTGTGCTAGGACATGTAAGTACCCACCAGTACATATCTTTTAGTGAAAATGACATTCTGATATTTTTGATTTTCACTTTTCATGTGTTTTTAATTTTATAGCATTAGCACTGAAGAATTGAGTTAGTCCCGAGATGGGCATACTTCTCCACTAACTCAATGGAAACGCTGCCAAAAGGTATTTATTCCTGGCCTAATGGTCACTTTATACAATATTCTATTTATTCTAAACAAATAACAGGAGCTCTTGAGTACTTCCAGCATGCCCATGCTTGAAAAATACAATTATATAATTTCCTTTAGTAATTTCTTAGTCACTGAGAGAAGAAAGGTAAGAGGTGTATATTTCCTTTTTCTCATACCCATAGCCCTTTATCTACAATTCTGAAATGAGATTTATCCTTTTCCACCTTGAATTTTTCAGAACTGCGTATATCTCTTATCTTGTCTCCTTAGACTACATGCTCGTCAACGGCATGTTCCTGACGGATTCACATATCTGTCTTCCATGATCTATCTAGCAGGATAGCTTCAGCAAGGTAATGCACGTATAAGTAAGCAAAGAGAAGGTGAAGAGCAAAGTAATAGGCTACCAAGGCTAAAGGATGGCTGCTAATGGGAAATAGCAAGGAGGCCTAGGGCAAAGATCTCTATTTGCTGCTTCATACAACAGAGAAATTGGCTGCTATTAGAGAAAGAAAAAGGAAAGAAGGAAGGGAAGGAGGGAGGGGGAAAAGGAAGGAAGGAGAAAGGATGATAGGAAAGAAAAGGAGGGGAGGGGAGAGTCCAGGTAAAAACTTTACCTGTGTAGGGAAAGTTCTGCCTATTGCTTTACTGTGGAATTTCTTTCCCAGGGTCATTAATATGCCTGAGTTGGTATCTGAGCTATTGGAACATAAAGGCAATTTAATTTTGACTAAAGAAAGAAACAAGAATTATGACATATTCATTGAGTGTTTATTATCTACCAAACATCATGCTAGGTTCTTTGACCACATGAGCTAGTTTAACCCACACAACACACCCACGAGATAGGTATTATTAGTACCCCCACTTTGCAGCTCAGGGAACTGAGGATGAAGAAGTAATGTACCTAAGGTGACATGGGTTATTACTAACAACCCAGCTTTGTCAATCGGAAGTCTGTGCTCCTAAGGAAAAAGAAGGGAAAAAGAAGGAAAGGAAAAGGAATGAGGACTGTATTTGTGTTATGCTGAACCATTATGGCTATTATCTAAGAAAAATATGCTTGAATTAATATTCCCACAAAGGGGCTATATGACACATCACGAGTACCAAACATATTTTACCAAATAGTTTTATCCCTACACATCCTGAAACAGTAGTACTTGATGATATCAATCTGGCAAATAATGCCTTTTGCATAATTTTTTAAGGTTCTTTGTAGTCAAGGTCAACCTGGAAATTATGTGCTCTGTGCTTCAGATGAAGATGGTTCATTATTGTCCTGCTACTGTCCTTTCTGTATAGGTTGGTATAGAAAGGTCCTTCTGCTCTACCTCCCCTCCCCTATTTGAGAGTGTCACACATGACACTACATATAATATCTCTTGAGAGAAAAAAGAGGGAGGGGGAGAAAAACAAGAAAGAAAAAAGAAAGTTACTGGGAATTTTCCTCTTCTCCCTCCAGTGAGTTTGAGGTTAAAATTCTACACTTCACTTGAAGACAAGGCATATTGCAAATAATTCCTTGATTTAACTTTTCTTGGGGTCACCTCTGTTTCTCATATTCATGGGTTCAGCTACAAACATGGGAAAATAAGGTAAGTTAGGGTTCATGTTCCATTTAAGCAATGCACTTTGTGATGGATGTTTTATGTAGATGACAATCCTGGATGTCAGGTGAACCTCAGTGAAATGGGACTTGTTATCTCACTACATACTACTACACACTTACTGAGAGCTAGGCTAGTTCACTTTTGTTTGATGGCAACATAGCAAGATAATGTGGGTAACTGAATAGTTAGTAAGTCTATTTCTGGTACATTCTTAACCAACCATGAGGACAGAGCTTAACAGGGAACAAGATGAGAAAGACAGGGAGGCACTTAAGTGGCCAATAGGAAAGAGGAGGAAGGGAAATGGAGCTTTGCCCCATCAGGGCCAGAGGTACCCCAGGGCTAGTAAGCAAGAATAGCCCATCCCAGGACCCAGATTCCTCTGGCCCCTGTGTTCAGTCCTACCCTCTCTCATATCTCAAAGTGGTAGACAAGAAATGAGAGTGATTGAAATACCTATTCGTGTAAGGGGATGGCAATCACTGAGAAATTCCATTCCTTGATTTCTCTTTCTCTCTCTCTCCCTCTTTCTCTCTCTCATTAGAAGGGCTATCTGAGTCAGAATGAAGCAAGCCAAAAT